>JAKTYC010000010.1:0-193484 GCA_030674335.1 [Candida] ascalaphidarum
GAGTATACTATTGGAAGGGAGAGTTGTATAATAGAGAGCTTCAAAGTCGGCTTGGTTTATTATGAAACTGGAAAAGCACCACTCGGCGTCGTAGCCGCTACTGCGAGAGGCTGTCCTCCATTATGCAGTCAGAAGAAGTACCAAGCGCCAGTCTAGAACACAGATAAGAAGTCAGAATTTCTCAGGACTACGTATACACTAACATATGGATGCATCATTCAAGTCGTAAATCTACAGCTATGTTTCCCCAATTTGTGTGAATAAAAAAGAAATTATACTAGGCCCTATAAAGCTGTTTAATGAACAGCTAGCGCATTGAGAGAACACGCCTTTTTCTAAGGTGTTGGCAAATGCGCTCTCACGTTTACTTCCGCTTCTTCGCAATTCTGCGTAATGCTCTTTGTTCATTCTTCATGACACCATCCACCATCTTATACTTACCCTTTACACCCTTCGGTCTGCCACTGAGACCCCGGTTGGTTCCACTGGCAACAACCAATGTAGTTTTGGGCTTCTGCTTCTGCTTTTTGGTAAGTTTCTTCATTAACTTCTGGATCTCTTCTGCTTTATCTCTCTCTGACTTCCCAGAGTCTTCGTTGATCAAGTCAGATTTCTTCTTCAACTTTTCTAATCTTCTTAGCGCTCTCATCTTCTTCCGTCCCTGAGCTTCAAGAACCTTCTTGATCGGCCGGGCATTGAGCTGCTTCTGCTTTTCCTTCAAAGCCAAGGATGCCTCTTTGGTTATTGGCTTGATTATTTTGTTATGCTTTTTCTCCTCTTGGACAAACCATTCGGGCAAGTCTTCAACATCTCTGAAAGAGAACTTATTGATTCCTTCGTTTATCAAATCATGTTTGCTTTTGTGACCAACCGCCAATTGATGTGCTAACGTCATTGCCTCGACAGTTGCAAGATCGACTTTCTCATTGTGACTCTTAGCGGTGTATATTTCATCATCACTGGAGTCTCCACTTGGAATATCATCCTCTGCAGCGGAAACAATCTCGAAGTCACTATCTGAATCATCTGGACTTTGAGTAACATTCCCATCGCTCAGGGAAGGACTCTCAGATTTACTTGGTGCTGGCTTGGGCTCCATATGCTCGAGCAAAACATCATCCCTGATTTCTCCAAAAATATTGTCAGAGGCAAAGAAAACCTTGGCATTCTTTGAAAGTTCGTCCGACCTTTGTTTCGCGATCGCTTGGATATGCTCATCGTCGTCTGAATCGCTCTCAGAGCTGCTTTCATCAATTGCACTTTCCTCGTCCTCATGCTCGTCTTGAGATACAAAACCATCCCACTTCTCCTCTTCCATATCACTTCTGGCAACCTTTGAGCGGTAATTTGCATCTCTCTGAGCTCTGCGCTCTTGGTATTGATGATACATATCATCCAACTGCGCTTCCAACTCATCTGCTTCTTCTTCAGTTTCAATTTCAGCATCAGACCCTAAGTGAATATCATTGTCAATTGCTCTTTCCTCATCGTTAAAAACCATCCGTCTCTTACCAGAAGCTAGTTTTTCCAACTGTCCTGTTTTATTGGCAGTTTTCAAATTGAAAAGGGACTCCGCCCCCAACTGTGCAGCTTCAATGCCCACACTCATATCAGTTAACATGTGCATTTGCATTCGTTGGATTTCCTTCTGCTTCAATTCATTCGCTCTCTTCTTCTCTCTTCTAAGCCTTTGTCTTTGCTTTTCGGATAACTGCTGCAATTCCTTGTCGATCTTTTGATCTTCCGTAAGCTCCTCTACTTCTATGGTGGGTGCCTCCTCCTCTTTGTCCAATCCAAGTAGTTCTCTAGCTTGCTTTCGAAATTTGAGAATATGCTTGAACTCCTTCTTTCCCAACACTTTCAAATCTTGGAAACAAAGAAGCAACTCTTCCGTGCAAGACGTCAACTTTTTGATAACTCTCCAATCGTGGTCATCCTTTTCGGGCAAGACCAACTTATTAAGTCCTCCCAATGCATTGATTGGATCTTCGTTCTTCATGAATTCGAGTAATGGCATTTCATGATATAATAAATAGTCGCCCTCTTCATAACCTTGCCTTTGCCTTGTTTTCTTTTCAGGGTTGAAGATTTTAGCTTCGTTATTTTGAGGACCAGTCGGGAGTTCCTCAAACACCTCCTTGGGATCAAGGAGGCGAGGGTCCAATTTTTTCGGAGCCTTGAATCGCATGCAAACCACAAAGATCTCCGCAGATACGTTTCTTGAGGCTGGAGGTTTAGTGGCTTCCACTTTTTCGAAGAGTTGTTGGAAAACCCACATCAAGTTATTATAATCTTTAGAGCGGAAAATTTTTGTAACGAAGGTACCACCTTGATTCAAATTTTCGACCGCAAGCTTTAATGCCTGTAATGTCAACTGCGATTGAGTAAAAGCATCCTGAACCCATCCCAAACCCACATTAGGAGCACCATCATGAAGAACTGTATCCGCCTTCCACGTTTTCATGTGGCCACGGAGTTTTGAGCGACAGTCTTCAGTAGTGATGTCGCTCTGGAAAGTGATACAGTTAGGAAGTGGTTTAATGGGCACGATATCAACTCCAATAATTAATGAATTTATAGGACACAAATTTGAGGCCACCTGGCACCACGATCCGGGGGCAGCACACAAGTCAATTACGACCCGTGATTTTTCCAAGAAGTGACCATACTTTTCATTGATTTGAATTATTTTGAATGAGGATCTAGCACGATAACCTTTCTCCTTTGCAAGATAGTAGTATCTGTCCAAACGACCTTTACTATTTTTCTTCTGTGTCTTTCCCATTTCGAAGTTAGAGTAGCATTACCTACTTCCAAAGCTCATCGCATCGCTACTGCGATGGGGTCGTCCAATTACCATAAATGATAATATACAGGCTGTAATTGCATGGTGAAGACTTTCTGCCTCGAGTTACTGTATATTAACTAGATGATCAGTTCGCTATGTCAACTTACTTCCGCCATTGACTTGTTGTGCTTTTGGTGCTTGTTGTGACTGTCTATAAAGCCCAGGTTTCGGCAATTTTCTCTTCGTGTACATCGACCAAATTATTGTCAAGAGCTATAATGTTTGCCTCGTTGCATAGTATACATCTTGATACCATGATTTCATCGAGCTCCTTCTTATTTGATAAGTTGTTGGTGTTTCTGAAACTGGTGAAATATTTCTTGAAGCGATAATCGCCCTTCAGTTTCAAGTAGTACTTGATAAGACAATCCTTGTGAAAGTTATGATGACAGTTCGGAAAACAAATAAAATTTCTATCAACAAGCACTTTGCAGCAGAGCCTGCACGGCTCTCCTGGTTCTATTATGGTATAGATCTTTCCCCGCTCGGCGAGATTATTAGCAATTCGTATCTGCTCTTTCAACTGCCTTGAAACCGACAAAGACTCTTTCATTTCCAGCGATAATTTGCTGATTTGATTATTGTAATGGTTGAGTGAACGCACAATCTCATCTTTAAATTTGTTGATCAAAATACTATCCGGAAATAGTGGTAGTAAGTCCTGAAGGGAGAGTACAGAGGGGCCATATTCACCGGAAGCATTGAGCAAATAGCGAATTGTTTGATTCAATTTGACCAGGCTAACTTGATTTATAGGCTGCGAGTGTCTTTTTGGAGCCATAATAGTATCAACCAAGGCTTTTTCTCTCTCAGGTGGTTCACTGCCATTCTGTTCCTGGATTTCAGTTTTAGCTTGCTGCGTCATTTCAAGAACTGCAAATTCTTTTCCTTCGCAAACACCTTGTATGAGATGCTTGGCAAATAGGAGCCAGAGCTTTTTTCTCGCACTAAATCCTTCCTCCTCAAACTTTATGATGTCAGTAATCTGATCGTTCGAATCTTCAGCTGTTGGTGCATGAGCGCCAATAATTGCGCTTTCTTCACTTAACTCACCTCTATTGAGGGTGAATTCATCATGCTTGTTTAGCACCATAATAGCATGACTTGTTAAATCGTGGTCAAGTGCCAACGTTAATGCCTGTTCAAAAAGAGACATGTCATGAATGAGAATGAAGATTGCAGGCTCAAGGAGATTCTTCTTAAGACAGAGACGTAGTATCAAGCCAGGATTGTAGAGCTGACCCTTTCGTGCAGAAGTCTCCGCCTTGATGAAGTTCAACATTTTGGAAATCTGTTTCACAATTGCATCTATTCCTTGGGTCTGATTTGTTGCATTCGAAATAAGCAAACTTAAATAACAATTGTTCATGGCCCGATTCTGGATGCCTTTACTCATGATCAATCTCAGCATGAAGTCAATCGTATGATTTTCATAAACTGGCAATGTCTTGTTGGACTTATTGTAAGCCAAGATGGAAGGTAATAGTCGTTCGTAGTCGATCCCGGATAGCTGTAACCATGTATCAACTGTTAGTCGTGGAGCATTTATCAACAAATCCGGAGCTTTTCGATAAATGATTTCGAGGCTTCCTTCGCCTCCATCAAAATAAATTTTCTTCAACACCTTGAGGGCATATTCCCAAAGCTCAAGCTCTACATAGTACTGAAATAAGTACTCAAAATCTTTGATAAGTTCCGCAAAATAAAGAACGTATGAGCTCAAATGGAAATCCTTCATCAACTGGAATATCGTTTCTTTGTCAACTATTTTCACATTCTGCTTCAAAAAAATCCTGAGCCGTTCGTCCATTTCACCACGAGATGAACCACGTTCACAATTTTGTTTCCCTGATTCATTTTGTGCAAGAACGCTCTCTTTAATTGAGCACGAATCGAATTCTGTTTCAAGATGGAAGATTATCCTTAGCATTGTCTCGACAATCCAACTAGACAATATGGTCATGCGAATTTTGTTCTTATCAACGTCTCGAGCTGCTCGAAACTTAACAAGGAGATAGTCTAAAAGTAATCTCTCGGAAGTTAGATTCGTCGTGGCTTTCGGTCCGCGAACAGCAGTGTGCAGAAGGTTGAAAAGCATGAGGCACACTTTTTCAAACGGCTCAGACAGCTCTGCGAGGGTGCAAATACCCTTTCTTTGAAGCTCTAGAAGACTTTCATCAGTTTCGCCTCCGAAGTCAACGCCGAAACTTCCCCGTTGCAAATAATCGTACCCTTGCTTGATAAGAATCATGTCTCTTTCGAAGAACGGTGTGGTTTTATTCTCATCCAAGCAATCCAAGGCTTCCTGAAATTTACCTAGTCTGTAGTAGTTGTACCAAGCAGATACTCCTTCGTTTGAAACGACAACCTCATGAATGCTATCATCAGTGTAGAGCCAGTACGTGCCACACTCGTAGTCTGCAGTTAAACTGACAACGTCATCCGTCAATCTGTCTTTTAGTAGAATGCTTTCAACTGACTCACCTGTTAATTTGTTAATAACCTGTAACTTCAGAGTAAGTAGGATGAGAATATGATGCAGGGTGAGCGAAATAGCGAGGCAACCATCATCAAATGCCTGTTTCTTTTCCGAAAGTAGAAGCTCAGGACTATTCGTTGCGATAGCTCCCGCATTAATATAAACATATTCGCTCTCATTTGTAGCAAATATTGGTTTTCCGTTTGCGGTAATGGAAGATGGGAGTGGCAGAGAGCGAGGAGGCGTTTTGAAGACCTTGATAATCTCCGTATATTCTGTCTCAAAGAGATCCCATGTGAGTAGCTGTTTGTCGTAAAAGATATTGATTTCAGAATAGTTATTGCAGAAGGCTATTCCCTGGACAGGAATGTTCAAATGATGCTTATATACCTGTTTGACGTGCTTTTCATCCCGCTTCCCCTCTTGAATGTGTGCATGAAGGTTGACTGTATGAACTGAGCCATCATGGCACCCCATGAGAATCTCTCCCGTCAGCATTTCGTCAGGAGCAGACAGGAAAGCAATAGCGGTAGGTTGAAGACGAACTTTAGCGAGCTGTTTGAATCGCGAGTAAGAGATATGGAAGTAGTAAAGCAGGCCGGAAATTTGCGCTATCAAATCACGACCGCTTGGATGAACCCATGCATTTTCAATATGTCGAGCAGGAAGTGGTACCTGTGTGATCTCTGCTGGTGCTGCCAAATTGATCATGAACATGCCAGCGTCTGCGAGTATGTACATGATGTTGTTTGCCACACGGAGAACACGTAAAGTATGGTCGAGCGCAAATGTGAGGTTCACAGGCTCGACCGTAAAGGAGGGTTGCGCGTCCATTGCGACAATGGCAATTTAGGCTGCCTGATAGTAGAAGGGACGCTTCGTTTGCATCAACCTGCAAATAATCCTGGTGTGCATATCGATTTGTGCAGGAATTTGGTGACTTCAGGGGCAAGCGCCGGCGGCGGAGCGCACCCAGAACACCTTTCTACGCTACACGCAATGAATGTGTTAAAGCTCCAAAAAAAGTACCCCCTGTTGGCTCAGGGCGATCTTTTCCTGATCATCGAGGATTTTCGTGCAATTGACCTCGAGGACAAAGGTTGGGTTGAAAAGAAGGATGTTATCAATCATGTATCGCACAAGGGAGAATTCTCCTACGATGACACCCGTGAGACATTGAAGCGCGTCGATGTCGATGCCTCCGGTCACGTCGAGCTTGACGACTATGTTGACTTGATAGCAAAGCTCAAGGGTGCTGACGGCGCCGGAGCCGGCCCCTCCGCCGGCTCTGGTCTCCCTGTCCCATCGTCAGGAGGAGCTCCACACCTGCCTGGTCGCGCTGTTTCACAGGGAGCAGCTCCTGTGGCGTCGGCAAACACTGCGCACAAGACTTACATTTCAGGTAAGACGCTGGGTACGACTCACACCATCAACGATGAGGAGCGCACAGAATTTACGCGACACATTAATTCGGTGCTCGCAGGAGATGCTGAAATTGGACTGCGTCTTCCGTTTGACACTGAGACGTTCCAAATATTTGATGAATGCCGTGATGGTTTGGTATTATCCAAGTTGATCAACGACTCCGTCCCCGATACGATTGACACCCGAGTATTGAATTTACCGACCAAGCGTGGTCTCAACAATTTCCAGATGTCCGAGAATGCCAATATAGTCATCAACTCCGCCAAGGCAATTGGTTGTGTGGTGATTAACGTCCACCCTGAGGACATAATTGATGGCAAGGAGCATCTCATTCTTGGCTTGATTTGGCAAATCATTCGTCGCGGTCTCTTGTCCAAGGTTGACATCAAGTTCCACCCTGAGTTGTATCGCTTATTGGAGGATGACGAGACGCTCGAGCAGTTCTTGCACTTGCCTCCAGAACAGATCCTTTTGCGTTGGGTCAACTACCACTTGAAGAATGCTGGTTCTCAGCGCCGTGTCACGAACTTCTCCAAGGACGTTGCCGATGCGGAAGCATACACAGTTCTTTTGCATCAGTTGGTACCTGAACATTGTGATTTGCGTCCATTGCAAACTTCTGATTTGTTGCAGCGCGCGACACAAGTGTTAGACAATGCGGACAAGATCGGTTGCAGAAAGTACTTGACCCCGACGTCCTTGGTCGCAGGTAATCCGAAGTTGAACTTGGCCTTTGTTGCCCACTTGTTCAACACCTACCCAGGATTGGACCCAATAGAGGAAAATGAGGCACCAGAGATTGAGGAATTTGATGCTGAGGGAGAACGAGAGGCCAGAGTGTTTACCTTGTGGTTGAATTCGTTGGATGTGGATCCACCCATTGTGTCTCTCTTTGAGGATTTGAAGGACGGCTTGGTGTTATTGCAAGCCTTCGACAAAGTGATGCCTGGAAGCGTATCCTTCAAGCACATAAATAAAAAGCCTGCTTCAGGTCAACCTTTATCTCGCTTCAAGAGCTTGGAAAACACTAACTATGCTGTGGAAATTGGTAAAGCACTGAAGTTCTCCTTAGTCGGTATTGACGGTGGTGATATCGTGGACGGCAATAAGTTATTGACGTTAGGCTTAGTGTGGCAGTTGATGAGAAGAAATATTGTCAACACGCTTGCCCTGTTGAGCAGCACAAAGCTGAACTTGTCAGACGCCGATATTTTGAAGTGGGCCAATGGAATGGCTTCAAAAGGTGGTAAGCCTACGATCCGTTCTTTCAAGGATGAAACTGTAGCAAGTGGTGAATTCTTGTTGGATATTTTGAATGGCTTGAAGCCAGGTTACGTCGACTACAATTTGGTCTACCATGGCAGCAACATAAGCGATGATGAAAAGTATGCCAATGCCAAATTGGCAATTTCCATTGCGAGAAAACTTGGTGCTTTGATTTGGTTGGTCCCAGAAGATATCAACGAGGTGCGAAGCCGGTTGATTTTGTCTTTTGTGGGTAGTTTGATGGCAATTGCTCATTAGGGACGTATTCAGGGAATGTACAGTACTATGTGAGGTGTAAATGGTAAATACACTAATCTCGCGCCCAATAAAAATTTCAGAATTTGTCGCATGGGGTAGGTGAAGCAGTCAGAGACTGAGGTGCCTGTGATTCGCAAAGATGAGCAGCATACTCCCATTCACAGAAGCCAACTCTAGGCGTGTTTCGTCACTCCTTAGGCAGGCGTTGCGCACAGCGTTTGACCACTCAATGAAATGGGATTTGTACCGTGCAGAGAGTGCTAAGATTAGACAGCAGTTTGAAGCCAACAAGGGAGTCGCTGACCCTGTTGAATTGGAGGAAATTATTGCCAAGACGCAGGCGAAGTTGAAAGAGTGGAAGCACCCTGACCCTTACATTAGTCCTTGCAGGCCAGGAGGTACAAAGTACCAGAGGAACATCCCTGTTGCCAGAACTCCACTTGTTCCGGGTGACTGGTGAAACTTCAATGCATTCTGCAACCGTGAGAGAACTACGGCCACCAGACCTTTTATCGCCCCATGTACACTAGCTGAGGCTATGTAATAAACAATATAGAAACATCTCTTTTCTATCTGGTTGAGTGTCTTCGCTCTCTGCGCGCTGTTGTATCGGTCTTGTAGCCCAACAGATAGCTCGGTACGATATGGTGACCGCTCATACGTTGACAAGCTCATTTTGAAACATATATCGGAGCAAGAAATTTATAGCTCGCAAATTCCTTAATCGAACGTTAGAAAATATCATCCTCGCTATCGGATATTCTGTCATGAACGAGTTATCAAGCAGCTTCATTCAAGTTACCTCCATGTATGACTGAGGTTGACTGTGAACGAATAGTACTGTTATGATCCTTGGTATGGCCAGACTTAACTACGAGTTAATACAAGTTAATGCTGCATCAACCAGAACTTAGATGTTTCTTCTCCATTGCTTTGCATTCTCACAATTTCGAGTCATGTTCAACCTAGCTTCAATAATTTCTCAATCTGATGCAAAGCTGCGGCACCGTTTTAAGTGTACATCTACTCAATGTGACCGCAGGACACTTTCGCTAGTAGTTCTTGATGATGGCGCCCAGCACACTGAATGTGTGACTCCGCAGGAGCTTGACTTCAGCTTTGGTGGGTATGACAAAACAAATGCTCTTCGAGCACACATTGGCAGTAAATTCTTTCCGATTGATGGTGGTACAAAACGAATTGGTTGAAGAAGTATATGTGAGTGGTGCAGAGGATGTTGATAACAACTGTAACTCCTAACTCTGCCCCCATTCAAAGTTCGTTTCTGTTCACGCGAGGAAGGACGTTGTTTCAGCGGGGTTGTTAGCTGACACTTGTCTGTGACATCATCTTAGCTTCGTGTTGACCTTTCCTCTTTTGAAAGAATTGATAAATCGCCTCATGAATTCACCAAAGCGCCACTCAAATTTTCACTTACAAGTACCATCTTATACGACAAAAACTAAAAACTCACTCACACTAGTTTGCGGCATGTGCTTGACCGACTGTCATTGTATGGGTCCAATATTATATGGTTGCAAAGTGTTAGAAGCATTTGAGGTATTAGCTAACTTATAAATGGTACTCGAACTTTGCCATAAAAAATCCACCTCAGGCAGAAGAAAACTACAATAGATCGAAGTGTACCATACAAGGTTCCTGCCGGGATTAAAGGCGAGGCATTGCTTGTTTCACAGTAACCAGTAAACCAACTCATCTCACCTCATCGCGGATAAGGAGATCACGTGATTGAAAAATTTATAGAAACAAGCAGCATTGCGAATATAGTAACTATAGTTTGTTAGGATGCCGAGATCAAAACGCTCTAAGCTTGTTACTTTGGCCCAGACGGACAAGAAAGGTCGTGAGAACAAGACCCGTATCTTCGAAGAGGTGAGGGCTGCGTTAGACGAGTTCCGTTACGTGTGGGTCTTGCAACTTGACGATGTGCGTACTCCGGTTTTGCAAGAGTTAAGATCCGAGTGGACTGGATCGAAGCTCATTTTGGGTAAGAGAAAGGTTCTTGAGAAGGCTTTGGGTGATTCTCCGGAAACTGAGTACCAGGACAATTTGCATAGGCTCGCTAAACACTGCTCAGGCTTGGCTGGATTATTGTTCACCAATGAGGACATTGACACTGTGAAGGCATACTTTAGCAGTTACGTGAAGCTGGATTACTCTAGGGCTAAATCCAAGTCTCCAATCGATTTCACTATTCCGGAAGGAATAATCTATTCCAGAGGTGGTCAAATTCCCATCGAAGAGGATGTACCCATGCCTCACTCTTTGGAGCCGACTTTACGGAATGATTTGAAGGTGCCGACAAAGATTAAATCTGGTAAAATCACCATCGCTGAGCCATACGTGGTCTGCCGCAAAGGTGAGACATTAGATGTTAGACAAGCATTGTTGTTGAAGCAATTTGGCATTGCTGCTTCTGACTTCAAGGTGAAGTTGGTTGCGTACTATGACAAGGAAGCCACCGAAGTCAGTGTGCTTTGATTATCACTTCCGTTAAGTGATCACTGAATCCGACTACGGTAACATGAGTTGAGAGCCTTTATTGCACTTGTATATTATTTCCGGATTCATTCAAAAAGATTATAATACATGGTCATGACACATTAAAATATTTACCACTGGTCCTCGTCCACAGGATGAGCCACGCGACTTGTCACGTAGAACAAACGAGCCTCATCCACACCAACGTTTTTGAGTTCATATGTATTGTAGGGCGGTGCCTGAAATGAGCAACCGCGGCTCACTAGAAACTTTTCGCTGCTGATCTTCACTTCTAGTTGACCCTTAACAACATGAAACATGAACACATTATTATTCGTTGGCCTTGCCGCTTTCATTCCATTAATCGGCAAAAGAATTAATCCTCCAGCACTTTCTGGATAGGTGAATAAGTCTGCCTTTTCATAAAGTTCGTCGGGAGATTTCTCGTCGCTCTTAGGCAGCTCGAATGCATCGAATGAAGGTGCAAAGGCAACAGCCTTTGATTTAGTCTTATCACTTTGTTCCTCTCCATCTTTAAATACATTGAACTGGAGAACCTTGTCCTTGTACCAACGCTCACCCTCAGGCAAGGGATCGGTATATATCTCAGAGTCCTGCAAAGCTGCATCCGGCTCGAGAGTTTCTCTTTGCCATTGAGGAGAAGTTACTCTACTCCTCAGCCTTGATCTCATTCCATCCCGTGAGCTTTTCGTGACACGGTCGGGATCGTAAGCGCTCCGCGTCTCCTCCGCCGGGATGTCGCGAATACCGGAGATCAGCGAACTACTTGGGCTTCTATCAGTTTCATTGGAAAGCCCATAAACAATCCTTTCATTTTTCCAAAATGCAACAGGAGCTACCTTTGGGCGCTTTAATCTGCGCATGCCATCAGGTGGCGGGGAGGGGAGCGGGGACGCTCTTGCAGGCTCCAACCTCGATGACGTAGAGTGAAGATTTGCTTTCGAAAGAGGTTTTCTTACCTGGACTGGTGCAAGTGCTCGAGAGTCGCCCTCACTTGTTGCTGAAACTTGTAGTCCGTTGTCCACGACCGACTTAGAAGGAATTAAGTGGTCCACAGTAATCGGAGAAAGGGTCTCTCCTTCGAATACATGTCCATTAAGATCATCAAAAGGCACATTGGCGAAGCCTTCTTCGTCCTCGTTTGTATCATGATGCGTACTGGTTGATCCTTGAAAAGGCAGCCGTAGAGGCGACTTTTTCTTTCTTGACAGATCTAGAATCAGGACGGGCAGCACGTTGAACTCTGTTGTGAAGTCGAGCTTGCGGCCCTCAACGTTGGTTCGCACTCTAGCTCTCGGCAGGTTCCCATACGTGAGTTCGGAAGTCAGTGGTGTCACCTTGAGACGGCCGGCTAGGGAACTCTGTATTGGCACCCTGCCTGACACGGGAGGCTCTTCAGTTGTCTCCTGCCCCGCCGCTGTGCTTTGGATGGAAGAGTTTTTGGGTCTTTCAGCCAGAGCTGCGTTAAAGAACTCGTCAATGTCCTCCATGTGGTTGCCGTCCCGTTTAAGCGCTTTCAGCACGGTGATACCTGCTTTGCGTGAGCGACTACCCACATTGAACCACTCCATCTTCGTGAGGAGACCCCCTTAGGCTGTTTATTGTGTGCCTGCAGTTGCCGGTTGGCGTCACGCAGATGCGCTCCGTGATGTCAGGGAGACTCTAATCGAACCCTGATATGTTGAAATTCAAAGTGAGCGTACAGTACACTTTGCGTGTACTGTATGCATACGATCCGCTGCAAAACCTTCAGTTTTGTAAGCAGTTGTCGTCCTCGCTTCTAATGTGAAACCAATATCAAATCCAAAAACAAACTACCGCGTCGTGTATTATATATGCAGGATGTCAATAAATAGACCGCGCACAGGACTTATTTGGTCTGCCTGTGTTAGATACTGACCACTTAATTTTGAACATTGGAAACATACAGGTACACAAATGTGCTTTTGTTCGCCTGCTTTGGAATTCATTTGCGTTTTACAGTTGTGTTCGTGTAGGAAGTAAGAAAATGAGATTCTCCAATGTCAAACATCTCGAGCCTCAAAGATTGCTAAGGCATGTAAAGTTACGGTGATGATAATTTCGCAATAATTGGCAAAATTCAGAAAGTATGTTAAATATGCACATGAACACTAATTTACGTCTACAACTATATCCTATGATGTGTTTGTATATATTGTACATTCCGCTCAACGAGATACGTCAATATCAACCTGTCGGCTGATTTCGTAAACTAACACCAATCCGTCCGTGTAAACAATGTACAACATAAAACGCATGACATCACCAGCGCTGCGATCGCGTATCGCAATGCCACTGATGGTTCGGTAACCATTTTGACTCATAGCGATGCTCATGGCGTTTGGAAAAATGTGCTCCTGGCGCATTCCGTAGAGGCCGCGATGCTCGCAGAGACGCATAATGGTGACGAGACCCTGTTGAGAAACTGCCACAAAACATTGTAGCTCAGGGATTATTGCACTTATGGACATTCGATTCGAGTGCTTACTCTCCATATTGCATGGTACAGTAAGATCAAATACCTGCCCTGTCGTACCAACACAGTAAAGTGAGTCACTTCTGAAGAGAGAGAGCCGCTTTGCAGTAGAGACGCAAAGAAATAATGCGTCTTTCTCTTCGTCCTCCGGGATGGTAGTAGGAAGATCATCATATTCCTGGGGGGATAAATCAGAATTCATCGAGCGGTAACTATGAGCCGCCTGGTGTAATCCCTTGTGCATGCGGCGATAGTCGTCATCAAAATTGATAAACGAGTCTGATGCCACGCCACTGGCTCCCCGCAAAAATGACAACGTTGGGGAAATGAAACGCTGCCAGCGGCAGCTGATACCCAAGTGAGCGGTCCGTTTTGGGTCGCATAATACTCCCAAAACTTTAGCTTCTTGTTCGATCTTGCGCATCAGCAGCTTTTCGTCAAGACCAGGATCTCCTACCATTGCTCTCATCGACTGTACAGAATGAAAATCTTTGGCTCGGAATGGTTTGACAGTCCAAGTCTCTTCCCCTAGGAGGACCCTGTGAACAACCTTTGGATTGAAGAAATCAATTCTTCTGAACCGACGACTTCTAAGCTCGCACTCGTCAGCGTCCAGAAGTCTGGTTCTATTGTCTAATCGGGCCACGGATGGATGCACATAATAGATGTCTTCATCTCTGAAGAAATTGAAATCTTCTTCATTTAATGGGCCCTCAGTCAACTCGAATCTAAACTTGAACACAATAAGCTCTCCCGAAATAGAAGTGCAGCACAATTTGACCACATGACAGATGTTTTCAATTTCATACAGCAAGAAGTTGATTTCTGGAATATTATGTAATATCTGATGGGTCTTGATATGATAAAAACGCTGGTCATGCAAATGATAGTAGAATAAAGTGACGCTCTGTGAATTGTCTGAGGCTGCAACAATGCTGTGCGAATTTCCCTGCTTATCGGTTATTGTTTTGAAGTCTACCCCCCATACTGAAGATTCCAACTTCAAGGAAAAGTCGGCTTTCACATTCAATGTGAAGAAGCGGGCATCATTGTAACTGGTACTTGTATCGAGATTCTCAGGCGCATTTCTCCCATATTTGTGAAGGATATCAATGAGATTCTCCACAAACCAGATTTTCACCATGCCATCATCAACACCAACAGCAAGTATCTGCCTTCCTTGCCAGATACCAGCCTTGGCGAAATTGATCGTGTGCGGGAAGTAAGGCCAAGTGGAGTTGAGGCGATCGCTAGTGGTAGTAAAAGTGGGCCTCGTATCAAACCGCAAGGTACAGTTCTTAGAGGGCACGTTATTGTAGTCGAATGAAAATAAGGCGATTTCAGAGTTGCAGACATTTACCAAGTATGATGCACCAGTGTGCTCATCGTTTATGACTGCAGCGAGGTTATTTTTGTACCGTCGAGTGTATTCCTGGGCGTACAACTTGACCAGGCCAACCTCTTTTAAGCAAAGCGCATCAGTGAACTTGTGGCCCGGGGGCTTTTGCACGAGATGGTAGATAGTGTCTGTCCTGGGTGCGGACTGGGATTCCTCTGCGATCGTCACACCCCCATTACCCCTGTGGGAGAGGTTATCAGCGGAGGCAGCAGGCTGGAACTGCCAGTTGAAGAAGACGTCGTCACTGTTGACCTGCAACAGGGCGGACTCGGGATCAGGCGTGCTCACCACCTGTACTGGTTGGTGTGTTCCCACCACCGGGCGGTATTCGTAGTCCTCGTCCAACTCGGCGAGAGGAAAGTCGTCATCATCGTCGTCCCTATGAATGGGCTGGTTGGCGAGAAAGCTTTCTCTGCGAAACCGATAAAAAGTGTCCGCGTCACGGTCGTCGTCGCTGAACATGTCGTCGCCGTTGTTCTCAAAGTACATCTCCAAGTCCATGTCGATTGGGTCGTTGCTATTGTTGTCATCGTTGCTGTCGATGGCCTCGTCGTCATCAAGGAGAATGGTGTCCTGGGCCAGGCGGACAAGCATGCTAGTAAAGCTGAGCCGCAGGCGAGTAGGCGCTACTGGCCGCGGCCGCCTCGTCCGCTGGACACCACGGAGTCCGAGAAGGGTCTCGAAGCGCGCGGTCACTTCGCTCATGGGCGCACTTGCGGGTGAGGTGACAGAGTGACACCGTAGCACGGTGCTATCGGTTGTGGATCCTGATCAGATGCCGCAGAAAAAGAGCGCCCCAGACCCGTTCTGAGGATCAAATGGACCGATTTGGGAAAGAAAGGAAGTCGAAGCCAGTGATGCCGAGAGGCTGCAACCAGTGCAGGGCCCCTCTCTTATCGGGAGGTGTCCTGGACCTTGTGCGCGCTTGGCTGGAATGTGGGGGGACGATGGCGTGCGCGCTCCCACGGTGCGTGGAGGCGATTTCCTCTTCCTGCGAACTCATCTCCAGCTATGGCCCACCACGCAGACTACGTTAACTATACCGGCAGCAAGCAGGAGACGCTTGAGGCAGTCGTCGAGAGCTACAAGGCACTCGCTGAAGGCATTGATAATTGGGTCGCCAACTTGAGCAACTGCCTGCTGCTTGTGTGGCATGCCTACCAGTCGTTGAATGTCCCTGTCAACTGGGCAGGGTTCTACGTGCGCGACGGCGATGACGAGCTCATCTTGGCACCGTTTCAGGGTAAGGTGGCTTGCCAGCAGATCAAGTTTGGGCGCGGCGTGTGTGGCGCGGCGGCGGCCACCACCACGACGCAGCTCGTGCCTGACGTGCACGCTTTCCCCGGCCACATAGCCTGCGACAGCGAAACCAACAGCGAGATTGTGGTGCCCATCGTGAGTGGGGGGCGCGTGGTGGGGGTGCTAGACATAGACTGTACGACGAAAAATGGTTTCGATGAAATGGACCAGCGCATTCTTGAAGAGCTCGCCGAACTCATTGCCAGTACCTGCGACTGGAGCAGGTTGTGAGGACGCGGAGGATGGTAACCACATAGACAAATACACTAATGCACCAGTGTCGTACTAGCCTCAGTCGGTGGAAGAGGATCGTGGAGGATCGTGGGGGATCGTGGGGGACCGTGGCGCCGGAATCGGCGTTCGGAGTTGCTGCTTGCGACACCGATACGACCGCCCGTACCCGCAATCCGCGGGCCGGTCTTTCAGCCGCTCCTCTTCTATCCCTTAGTAGTGATATTATCTTCATTGTCTACAAAAACATACTAGCTATACTTCTCGGCCTCGGTTCGGCGCTGCTCCTCGCGCTCTAGATTATGGTACAACAAGTCCTTGGCCTTTTCCACCGCGTGCGCCGTCCCCGACACCGTGAAGATGCGCTCCTCTTGGCCGTCCTCCTCGTCGGAGATGCCAATGGTGGCTCCAGACACCTTACGCACGCCCTGGATGCGCAGGCCATTCTTGCCGATCAAGGCGCCCACAATGTCGTTCTTGAACGCAAGCAGCTCCGTCACCACGTTGCGGCCGCCAGTCACTGCCTGGTCAGGCTTTTTATTCTTGTGGTTCCCGCGCGGAATGTAGTAGTTGGTGCCCACCACAGAGCTGAAGTCCTCGATCAAACAACGCAGGATGATGCGCAACGCATCGTACAAATTGTCCACCGTGCCTTGGAGCTCGACGAGCCGCTCGTTGGATCCTGGGAGATACAGCTTCGATGCAATCATCAGAATGTGAAAGTTGGCCTGTATCTGCTGGATGCGGAGGCCCTTGGCCCCAATGAGGGTGCCCATCTGCGCGTTGGGTATCAAAAGCCGGAGTATGGTGGTCTCGTTCTCCACGCACGGTGCCAGACTCAACTGCTTGAGCGGAAAGTAGGTGTACAGCTCCGCAGCGGCCACGCCCGAGTTGCACAAGGCCTGGGCAAAGTAGCTAAGGGCCTTGGCGCAGTTGTCCAATGTGCCCAGCACGGCAAGAATGCGCTCGTGCGAGCCGGGGAGAAGCTTTGAGATGCCGGCCTTGGTTTGGGTCTCTTCGCGGATGGAGTCGATGACCTGCCCGTTCTGCCCAATGAGGCAGCCGGCCTCTTTCGCCAGCACGAGCACACGGTAGTTCACAAGCGCCAGCCCGTTCACATCGAGCGTCGGGAGTGTCGTGCTCGCGGTGGAGAGATCCTTTTTGTCGTTGCTGAAGTTGGTGTCAAAGAGAGAGTCAGTCATGACAGGCAATGGAGAGTCGACAGAGCCAATAGCGGGGCAATTCCGGGGGTGCTGTTGCAGCGCGGAACAGTTCCGGGAAAAATGGTGCCCGACTTCTGGCCGTAGTGGGGTTGCAGCGATCTATCTGTCGCTCGCCACACACGCCGCTCTGGTCCGGGTGCAGTCAGGAAGGTCAAAGTGTCCTGACGAAGCGCAATGGCAAAGGTACTCGGCAATATCGTGATATTTCAACTCTAGCAAGGCGGGGAATTCTGCCTGGGGACCTCTTATCTATAGTTACAGCGAGGTGCAAGTCGGCACACTAGTACAGCCTGAACCTGTATGTTCCCACGATGTGCGTTCTACCTCCGAGGGGAAGCCGATGGTATGGTACAAGGTGCTGGATGAGCAATTGGACTAGGACGTCCTCCAGAAATTTGACAATAGTGCTGAAAAAAAAAAAAAAGAAAAGTCGGATATACTTGATATATAAATTTAATGCGACAAAAAAAGCTTACCAAATATTCGCCAGAAACAGGTATCGAAGCAAACACCAGCGGGCCGCGTGCAAAGGAGAAGCAAGAGGCGTGTCCGACCGAGTGCTGCCGTTTATATATGCGGTGGGAAGCAATGGCACGTCACTCAAAAAATACGAACCCAACCTGGGCCTCGAAGTAATATCTGACTACGCACCCCCACCGTTTTCGAGCACAGTAATACTTCTCCCCGCAGCACCCTCCCGCATTGGGCAACTCGGCCGAGCAATTACCTACGGCAGGTTACTCGTTGCGCACGTCGCTGCCCGCTGCGGCGCCCGGGGGCGGGCTCAGGAGGCACCTGGCGGTGCGTCACCTGACACCCCTTGTCACGGTGATTGACGAGATTTTGAAAATCCGACAAAATTTTCACACCCACACACCGGGAGCACTACCGCGCTACGTCACACTGACGTCATCCATCGTGGAGAGGTTCTCTAATAAGCCCAATGCAGATGTTTTATTAAATATAGCCTGCGCCGTGCAGTCATACTGCCTCCCACTACCGGCACCTGAGGTACTCGCTCAAGGGCATCGTAGTGATCTCCAGCTCCATTGTGTCGTTGTACAGGCACAAATCAAGTACGGCATCCTCCACGTCGGACACCGGACTCCTCGCTCCCGCTCTGCGCAGGCAGCACCGCACAATGACGTCGCCCCACAGCGCGGCTTGGTTGGTGACTAGCTCCGCCGCCTGTTGGAGCGACGGCGGCACCCAGTCTTCGCGGCAGCCCCGTAGGCTTGCCATGCTCAGCGCCGCCAGCAGCAGCAGCAGCAGCAGCAGCAGCAGATCCAGCCACACCAGCGGAGTCCTGCTCTTGCCGGCATACCGCTCAAAAATAGTCTCAGCCCACTTGTCCTCGTGTTCCGCTTTTGTGGCATGGCCGCTGTGAGTTCCTATTGTGGGATCTTGCGTCTTCACTGCATCCGCTCTGCAGCGTATCTGTGCTAAAGCGTTTCTTATTCTCCTAGCCATGACTTAGAATCGTGATGGTTGTTGAACTCGAATATGATCTTCGTTTGCTGTGCTCTCGTGAAGCTCGTGCACACTTCGTTGTGATGAGAAAGAGGTAAAACTTCCTTCTCCGCTCCCCGTTGCTCTATGATCAAGTACTTCTATACCGGTTGTGACCGTGTGCGAAGCCTGGTTTCACTTGCAGCCGTGTCCTGAGGGCTTATAAATGCCTGTGGGTAATGCAGCATGGCAGTGGAGTGACTGCCTGCATGAATACATGTCGTGCCATTTACGACTTTTGTCCCGGATCCGGAGCCAATCCCCGGGCCGAGTCGTGCACAGCTGTCCAACGCTCGCGCTGTACGCCACAAGTCGGGTGAGGACTGCCGCTTTTGTGGCGTGTAATGTCACGTCGCATTAAAATACCGTTAGACTTGAACCATTTGTGCCTATGATTGACTGTTCTCAGCAGTGCGACTCATAAAAAAATTGGAGGCTCGCTGCGCGCCACATGTGGTGTGACCAAGTCACTGCAGTAAAGGCAGCCCATTCTCCTGGCAAGCAGTGCCGGTCCCGCCTTAAAGCTTGCCGAGCGTCTACCACACGGCACAAAAACCTTATAACCCGTGGACTAAGGGCGAAAGAGGTTCTATATTCTCAACGATACTCCAGCCATGTATCCCTATTACGAGCTCTAATGAAATCGTTGAAGTCAAATTCAAGGATTCCGGGGGACCGCGAGGTCAAGCAGCATGCATGCTGCACAAGCAGGCGGCGCGCTTTACGCGGGCGGGCGCAGGGTCGTGAGACACACCAGACACGATGATCTCGTAGTTTCATGCGCAGCTTGTAGGGTCCGCCGCCGGCAATAAAGTTCGGGCGCCGCTGTAGCATGCCCCGTGCTCCAATAAGCCCCACGACCGTGGGGTGCGTGGTACGAGCACCTCCATGTCAGCTCCTGTGCGCGGAGTCAGGTGCGGCGCTATATTTGCGTATTATTTTGCCGAGGGAGGTCCTCATATGCAATACCACAAACGGCGCTCTACGGCATGCACGACGGATGGATAGATAACACGACAGCTAAAGTGAGCTTGCGGATGCTGTACATGATTCGAACGTGCCACACTCGATATAAGCGATATCGTGACTTTATGCCGACTGATACATTAGCTTCAAACGTACAGTCAAGTCGTGGCCATGGTGCTCGTAAACTATTCCCTCTGCACAAGACATTAAGTATTATTAAAATAAATGCAGGATAACCTACTTCTATCACGTTTCCGCACTACGACTGTCCGTTCCACGCTGGACGCGCGGGTATTATTGCCTTTTACGGATGCCGCGAGGACCCCGAGCAGGCTCCAGAGTGTTTCGCTCCATCTGCAGGCCGTTTTTTGGTGCAGCTAATGAAATTACCCCACACGCTGCCTGGCGCAGGGCATCTAAATTCCGGGCGCGGGGGGAGTCAAAAAGTGGGGACAGACGTAGTTCTAACGCAAAACATAAGGCGCGCACCGGACTGTGAAGACTTGTCAGAAGCCCAAACTCAAGGTGACAGCTGCTAGGTGAAATGCAACCGATGGTTACGAGCAATAGGCTCAGATCTTGATAGGTTAGACTTTAATTGGCACACGTGTGGAACGTGGGGGACTACTCGAGGGGCTGTCTCGAGAAGTCAACCTGCATGCATGCGACGTGCAGCTGCAGCGCGTCATCACTATATAAACCCAGCGCTGCGCTGGCACACTCTGGCTACAGCGAGGATTAGCTCACTGAATATATACCCTCGAAAGGTTACCTTTTCTTCCAACCGCGGTATTCGATACCACGCAAGAAAACTTTGAGAACCTTGTGGCGTGAAATTTTCTAACCACACGAAATATTATTTTCACTTTGGACCCTGATTATAATTAGTGGAGTTTTCCTTGCTAATCCAATTGCTGTCACTTCTTCCTGAATATCAGCCTCGTGTAATCTTGCACCCACAAATATTTTGATGGCCTCTCTCGACAAGGAAAACAACAACGTCGTGGTGGTGGAGGAGTCCCCGCTGGACTCTGACAAACCCTTTGTTTATGACGCAACGGCGCGCCGGAGGCGCTTAGCGCAGGGTACGCAGTGGCGTGACGTCCTCGTGGTGCTCTGTGCGGGCTTTGCCTTGATCTCAGATGGTTATCAGAACAACGTTATGACCATGACCAACAGAGTTCTCACGCAGCAATTCGGCGCCAAGGTCTACGACGCCTACTGGTCGACTGCTCTCTCAAATGCCTCCCTTGTTGGCACGATTTTTGGCCAGGTTATCATCGGTGTCTCTGCTGACTACATTGGCCGTAAGAACTCCATCATTATTGCCACAGTTTTCTTGATCGTGGGAACTGTTCTATGCGCCGCCGCCCACGCCAGCACTGTGCACGGTCTCTTCTGGTTCTTGATTGTGTGTCGTGGTATCACAGGTTTTGGCATTGGTGCTGAGTACCCCTCTTCATCTGTTTCCGCCAACGAAGCCGCCAACGAGTCCATCCAGAGGCGTGGTGGTGTCTTCATTCTTTGCACCAACTTGCCCTTGTCCTTTGGTGGCCCTTTCGCCTTGATCATCTTTTTGATTGTCTACCAAATTACTGACCGCCCTGAGGGGTTGTGGAGAACAATGTTTGCCATTGGTGCCTTCTGGCCATTATCCGTCTTCTACTTCAGATTGAAGATGGCTACGTCGACTTTGTACAAGAAATCGGCGATTAGGCGCAATGTGCCCTACTGGTTGGCCCTCAAGTACTACTGGCCCCGCATGATTGGTACTTGCGGCGCTTGGTTCTTGTACGATTTTGTGGTTTTCCCTAATGGTGTGTTCTCCGCTGGTGTGATCGCTAATGTATTGAGCCCCAAGGAGGCCTCGAACTTGGAAAAGATTGCCGAGTGGCAGCTTTTGCTTGGTATCATCTCAATTCCCGGTGTTATTGTTGGTGCTTGGCTCGTGGACAGATTGGGACGCAAGTACACCATGATGCTTGGCTTCTGCGGCTACATTATTTTCGGCTTAATCGTCGGTTGCGGTTACGACAAGTTACTGAAAATTGTGCCCCTCTTCATTATTTTCTACGGCATGATGACCTCATTCGGTAACTTGGGTCCGGGAAACAACTTGGGATTGACATCCTGCGAATGCTACGCTACCCCCATCAGAGGTACCATGTATGGTCTTTCGGCCGCTATTGGTAAGGTTGGCGCCGTCGTTGGCACCAAGTCCTTCACTCCGATCCAGATCCACCTTGGTAAGAAGTGGACGTTTATCATCGCTGCCATCGTTGGTTTGATTGGTGTTCTCGTAACCTGGATCTTTATTCCTCACTTGAAGGATGAGGATTTGTTGCTCGAGGACGTGAAGTTCAAGAACTACTTGAGAGAGAACGGCTGGCAGGGCCAATTTGGCACTGATGAGAAGCTCACCCAGGAGGAAGAGATCGAAGCTGCCAAGTCCTAACCGCGTTGCGCGAATGATTCGTTATGTGCCCGATGCAACACTCTTTAATTCTTAGCTAGCTATATGAGGGCCACAATGCAAGTAATCTGTTAATCATAGCGTAGTTGGTAGTATCTGCTGACATAATCAACCTGCACACCATTCTAATAGGTGCGATGAACAAGACTAACTTTCTTATCAACGACGATGACACAGGAGTCTAATGTGGCCGAGGTCTACCGCCAGTTGAACGACGCAGAACTGCAGGCAGCCAAGCTCGAGCAGATGTTGGACCAGTTGGATGCGAAGATGGACGCAATTCTTGACGAAGCGGGCGGCTTGACAAACTCCGCCAAGGCCGAGAACGAGCCTGATGCCAAGCAATGATCACCTCAGCAAGAGCTCGCTCTTGCGTACAAAGTCAGGTTGGCTAGTCTCCTCAAATGGGTTTGCTGGCATACGTGGGTTGATGACAGTGTCGTCGTCGGCCGACAACTCGGGAATGGTGATTTTGGCGGGGAGGCCGTCCAACCACCATTTCTGGATGTCAGAGGATGGTGCAGGCAAGTTTTCGGAGCTCTTCATCAAGAATGAAATATCGTTGCTGCGGACGATAAACTCATTGATATCACCATAGTTCTTCTTGTAGTTGTCGTACAACTCCTTCAACAACTTGCCTCTCTTCTCGGTGTCAATAATGTTCACTGATAACTTCATCACCGCAAACACGGGCCTGTGGTCAGAGAAGAGGACTTCAGATGCGCTGTTGTAAACTAGGGGTTTGACCACTTTGTTGCGGGACATGTAGAGAATGCGGTCGGTCCAAGCCGGTATACGCTGCTTCTCTGACGTGTCGTATTGCGTTGTGCCATTGTCGAACTTGTAGGTAGGGGGAAATTTTATCTCCATCTCGTCAAAAAAGGGGAACGTCTCACCATTGGCCATCTGCTTGTTCAACTGGTCTGCTTCGAAAAGCTTGCTGAACTGTTCCTTTTCGACCAAGGATTTCACCTTCTCAATAGGTAGATCGATCCTGAAATTCATGTCTCCAAGCCAGACGACAGCGTCATGATCCTTAATGCGGCGATTCTTCAGGAACTTTAAACCCTTAGCGAGAGTCTTGTAGTCATTGTGTCTCTCAACAACGTTATTCTGCCCCGCAGCCAAATGGCAAACAACGAGACAAATATTGGTGTTGGCATACTTAAGACTGACAGCAACACCACCCTTGTTAGCGCTTACACCCTTGAAGCCTGTCTTCTTAAAAGAGCTCTCGACCAGAGTCGTCATGTGGAGCTCGCTTTCTTTGATGAACAAGAAGAGAGCCAACCCACCAAGCTGCATATTCCAAAGTGACACATACTTTGCCTTCTCAGGGTTATATAGATTGAGAATCTTGAGAAATTTTTTCTCCCAATTCTTTTTGTTTTCAGAGTCGATATATACCATTTTACTGGCGGTTAACTCAACAATCTCCTCGAACCCTATGAACACCAAGTTGTACGCTTTCTCAGAGGTTAGAACTTGAGGAAAAAGCCATGATCGGATATGATCGTCTATGTTGTCCACGAAGCAGCCATTGACATTAAACGTGGAAGCAAATACATATATGTCAGTGTAGGAGGAAAATTCCAGTGACTTTTCGTTCAACGCCTGCGTGACGTAGTCATGGATAGGATTATGCAATGTGATTTGTACCTGGTCCTGCAAGCGGCCAAGAAGTTTGAGCATAGTTGTCTCATTGGCACGAGGATCAACCACACCGCTGAGGTACTTTTTGGTGATATTAGACTTAACAGTGCTCTTTTTGGACAGCGCGCTCAGTTTTTGAAGCTTGGAGGACGTTGAGGAAAAGTTGGCAATTATGTCGGAAATGTGATCATCGTTTGCTTTCCAGAGCTTAGCGTGCTTAACAAGAAGGTCATTCTCAATGTTGACGCCGATATCTCTGAACGCGAGTTCGATGACCTCCTGGACCACCACCTTGGAGATATAGTTGGCCTTGTTGAGCGAGTCGAACGAGTTTATGCGCAACACACCTAGCTGTTTTCCCTTGAACGCCTTGAGCTTGTTGTCGTAGAAGAGGGCACCGAACTCTACGATAGAGTCCTCAAGCAACGGGGTAATATCATGGGGGTTGACGGCAGAGTAGCCATGCTTCTTCATGGAGGCAGTCAGAAGTGGGATGTTAGTGAGACCGATACGGTAGCTGGGGGTGCCAATGTTGGTGATGTCGGAGCTGGCAGCCTCGCGGGCCTCGTTGAAGTAGCGTACGTGGTCCTGGAACTCCTTGTTGAGCCGGCCCTTGTAGGTGTCAATATCGGTAGAGAGAGCATTGACCACGTGGACCTCGCCGTACTGGCCGACAATTTTGTCAAAGTGGCGGGAAAAGGCGTGGTGGGAGGCCTCGAAGGAGCGCGGGAGCACCAACTTCTTACCCGCGCGCTTCATGATGTTCTTGTGGTTCTCGAGCTCCCAGTAGATGGGCACGTTGCCGCGGACAATGACATAAGAGAAGCAAAACTTTTGTGTGTAGATGATCACCTCGGTTTCGGCAAAGTTGGACACGGAGCCGTCGTCGTCCACCCCCCAGTCGCCAAAGAGGGGTCCGTTCTTGGACGCGGACTGCTTGGTGATGATGGTGACAAGGCAGTCGAGGCCGCCGTCGATGGTGGTGTTGAAGGATTGGGCGAAACCGCGGGACACCGGCACGAGGAAGCCGGCAGCGTCAAACGCCAGCTGCTCGAGCGCCGAAAGCCGGTTGCGGAACTGAATGAGCTCCAGCACAATGGCGCCGTTCCAGAGAAACCGCGAAAAATAAGGGGAGTCGGCCAAGAGCCGGAACGGCGCAGGCTCCGCCCCGTCACTCTCGAAGCCGCGCTCCTGGACCGTCAGCGTCACGTCAAAGTCCCGCAGGTAGTAGAACAGCCCCAGCTGGAGGAGCTTGCGCACCGACGCCGCGGGGTACTCCAGCGTGAGCCGGTCGCGGTCCTTGTCGCGGTCCTTGTCGCTGTCGATGTGGTCCAACTCCTCGTGGGTGCGCCCAATGAGGTAGTCAAACTCGTCCAGCGTGAGGCAGTAAAAGTCCACCCCCGTGATCTCCTTCACGTTGTGCCCAATTGCAGGCAGCGCCACCACGCGGTCGGCGGTGACGAAGCCAAGATAAATGTTGTTTTTGAGTTGCAAGATTCCGAGCACCGCCAGCAATTGCCGGTTCAGCCGCCCCTTGTTGGGCGTGATGTCCTTGTACAGCGAGAGATCGAGCAAGTCGCGCCGCACAAACTCCACCACCACCTTGCTGAAGAGGCCGCCGCCCGCTGCCGCCCCACCGGCGCTGTCGCCGGGCTTGCTGCCGGCGTGGTGGTGGTGGTGCACCACGCCGTGGTGGTGGTGGTGGTGGCTCCCCTTGTAAGTCGGCGCGGGGTGCCGCACAATCAACGCGGACGGGCCGCTGACAATGATGAAGGTGCGGGGCCGCTCGTTGAGGAAAAGCTTCATGGGTGCAACTAGACGGTCGCGGCGGCTATGTAGCTCTACACGTGACAGGGATCACGTGGCCTACGAGTCTACGGTCGCAAGTCAGGAGCGTTTAGTTGGCCTTTCTGGTCTTCTTCACGTGGTGCTCCGGGAGCCACGAGGCGTCGTAGCCGGAGGCACGCTCGGGCTTGGCGGCGCGCAGGGCCGGCAGACGCGTCTTCTTGGCCGCCACGGGCGCGGTGCCGGCAAAGTACAGCTTGCCCCAGATGGTGTAGGCCACGTAGCCGAGGCCGCCAAAGGTGGCCACCAACACGAGCTCCAAGAACAACAATTGGGGGTTGAAGATGGAGATGGGCCTGTCGCTGACGGTGGCCAACTGGCCGCGGGGCACCACCACGCGGAGCTGGTTGCCGTAGGCCACGTACAACTCCGGCGCCAACACGTAGTTGTCGGGCACAAGGTTCAAGGGGATCTTCTGCACAAACGTCTGCACCTCGCCGGGAGCCACGGTGACGGGCCCCACCTGGCCCTGCGTCAAGTTGGTGAGCACCTCGTTGGTGGCAGGCAGGCGGAACAGGCCGCCGGCGGCAAACACAACCACCGCCTCCTCCTCGTTGTTCTCGAGCAGGTACTGCACGTTGATCTCGTCACCGTTGTAGAGCGCGGCCACGTCGGTGGTGGCCAAGTCGGGGTGCTCCTGGAGGTGGTAGCCCACCTTGAAGTTCATGAGCGTCGGCTCCTGGGGCACCTCCTGCTCCACGGCGGCGCCGAGCACGCGCACGCCCAAGGCAATTGCAGCAACGAGTCCGGTAAGCTTCATCCTTGGAAAGAAAACTCCACCGTGGCCGCGCCGCTATGGACGACCGTCGTGCGCAGACTGAAAAATCGCGTGCCAAAGTCACGTGTGTCCGGCTACCACAGGTGCGGCTGCCGGCACTGCTCATCATGTTGCGGCCAATGTGGGTGCGACGTGTGCCCAGAGCCGCGGCCTGGGCGCGCGCGGCGCAGCTGCGTGCGCACACAGTGTCGGCGCGGCGCGACGACGCCCGCCAGCGCCACGCCGACCGGCGCGCCCGCGCCGACGTGCTGAGCCGCCAGCAGCACCGTCTATTGGCGGCAGAGATGGCCACGCACCGCCGCCAGACCGCAGACGCGCTTGCCGGCGGCGCGGACGCGGCGTTGTTTGGCGAGGGAACGGTACAGCCGGTGCTGTTCGCCGAGCACGAGCACGACTACTACGGCGGCACCAGCAGCCACACGGCGCTCATGCTCGCGCACTACTTGGCCACTGGTGTGGTGGTGGAGGTCAATGTGCGGGGCTTGCTTGGGGAGCCGGTGGCAGTGGACGACTTTTGGGTGCGCGAGCGGCTCTTTGAGCGCATTGGCAGCCAGCGCGAGGTGGTCCAGCTCTTGGGCGCGCTCTACCGTCAGCAGGAGAGCCCGCAGCTGCTCGACGAGTTCTTCCGCGGTCTTGATGCCGCGCCGCTCCTCGAGCTGCTCCCGCACTCCGATGCGTTCGACCTGCAGCAGTTCTACCGGTGGGCGTGGAACCTCTTCAAGACGGGCCAGTTCCGCAACTATGAGCACGCCGACACCGTGGCCGCAGTGCAGGGATGGGCGTGGGGCACGGCGCCGCTTCCTCGGGGTGCCGGTTCGCAGACGGTGCAGACGTTGGTCGAGTCCGCGCTCGCCAGTTACATCCCGGGCCAACACATGGAGCTTGCGTTACAGCTTGCGCGGGCACTCGTGTCGGGCCCCGTGCCGCCGACGCTCTGGGGCCATGTTCTCGATACCCTTGGAAGTTTGGGCTTGCGGCAGTACCAGCAAATGGTGTACCGGTGCCTTGCCGACGAGGGCCAGGCGGCCACAGTGTTGGCCGGGCTGGAACCGGCACCGGCGACGGCCCTCCAGACAGCCGTGGCCGCCGATCCTGACCTCGTGGCCAGCCTCGCGCGGTACCACGCCGCGCGCGGCGACGCTGCTGGCGTGCGCAGCGTGGTTGAGCTTCTTCGTCCGGGCGAAGTGGCCGCCCACGCCGCCCAGCTCGCCCGCACGCGGTGGGGGCCCATGCTCGCACGGCTGCGGTTCCGTTCAGGGCCAGCGAGCGCAGTGGCGGCCGTGGTTGGCGCCGAGCTCTCGCTGGCAGACTACGCCGGTACCGGGCCGGTGCTCGCACATGCCACGACCATATGCGCCGTGATGGATGCATGTGTCGCTACCGAACAGTGGCCCCTAGTGGACTTGGCATACGACAAGCTTGTGACGCACGCCGTGACTACCCCGCTGGGCTCGCGTCTAGTGGCCCTCAGTTTTGGCGCTGGGGTCGAGGCCAGCGGGGTGACACTGGTGCTCTCGCAGCAAACCGACCCCGCGGCGTCGTCGCATGACATATTTACGCGGCCCGTGCTCGCACTGCTTCTCAACGCCTGCCGCAGACTGGACGATGTCGGGCGCCTCATGTGGCTTCTTCCGCACCTCGATGAGTATGTGCTGCAGCACGGACATGCAATTACGAGGGCTCTCCGCACGGCGCCTAAAATAAGACAACCGACTCTGTGCAGTACCACATCACCGCCAGCTGGGGTAGGACCTTCAGCGCCAGCCGGATACGCGGAAGCCTACCGCCAGCGCGACTTGTTCTCTTCCGACGCCGAATTTGTTGCGCTCGTCTACCACACGCTTGACGAGCTCTCGGTTCCCGGCAAGCTCCAGAAGTACGACGAAGTGTTTCACTTTGCGTCGTCTCTCGGTAGCCTGTGATGGGGGGAGCGATAAAAATATGTTGGCAGCCTACGCCGCACTTTCCACATACAGAAGTTCAACGGTACAAGGGGGGACTTGGCACATCAGCCGGTGGAGACGCTGCCCGAAATAGGTGCGCTAGGCGGCGTGTACCCCACCGAAATCCCATTTACGCACCAAATAGGAAATTTTTCTCTCGATTCCCAATGCGGCAACTTTTGCAACCTTCCCTCCACCAAAGATATAAAAGGCCTTGTCCCAGTGGTTCTAGTAGGACCCTATCCATTGTGAACATCCATTCATCTCCTGCAAAATGAAATTCTCTGCTCTTCTCTCTATCGCCACCGTGCTTGTTGCCGTGCAGGCTGCTCCCACCCGTGCCGCCGGCGGTGCCATCATTGCCCGCAGCGAGTTTGACTTGGACAACTTGGCCGCCGCCGTCCAGAGCTACGACAAGCGTGACACCGCGTCTGTCTCCTCCAGCGTGCAGGGCTTCTTGAACGAGCTCCCTTCTGACGACATCAGCGCCTTCTTCAACCAGTTGGGCTCCAGCCCCGAGTACCAGGAACTCATCACCGACGCCACCAACAAGGTGTTGAGCTCCGGTGACATCAACACCATCTTGTCTCTTGTTGAGAACTCTGGCTACGGCTCCGAGTTTTTCTCTCAGCTCTTGCAGAGAAGAGACTTCAGAGAGGTTGCCGTGCAGCACGCCAAGCGCATGTACGACGCCGGCGAGCTCGACTTGGACGGCTCTTCCCCTGTTGCCCGCAGAGAGGTGGCGTTTGAGGAGGTTGACATCAACAAGCGTGGCCTCATTGACGTGATCCTCGGCGAGCTCAAGCCTGGTGGAGCCTTGAGCAACATCATCAACTATGTGCTCACCAACACCACCTTCCACCAGAAGCTCGGCGCCTTCATCGGCACCATCTTCAAGCTGATCAACTGGTCTGCCATCTTCAACTACATCTCCCTGTCTGGCCTCATTCCCAAGTTGTTCAACGCCCTCAGCGGCCTCTTGCAAAACCTCTTCAAGAGAGAGCTCATCGAGTCTGTCAACTCTGGTCTCATCTCTAGAGAGGAGATTATCAACGGCAAGTTGAACAACTAGGCGATTTCGCCGCAAGCCCTGGGGGCTATTAGTCATGTTGACGTATTGTAGATCAATCACACCGACTGTGTCGGAATAATGTATACCTTTTGAAACTGATTGTAGCTTAGTGGCTTGGACCATCACCTGGAGCTCCTTTCATTCTACGGGGCTAACTGACACTTCAGGGTGCACTTTCCTTTGCGCTGGTCTCGGCATTGTCACAGCTGCCGCTAGTGGCATCGCGGATTTGTCAAAGTAGCTGGTTAGGATCGCAAATGGTGCGGCTGAGGCTCGAGGTGGGGGCAGTGTCCCAGATGGGTAATGAGGCGTATGAGCCTGGGCCACTCTAAGCGAGCGGCAGGGGCATTATGTTTACGAGGGTCATTGTTCTCTGATATGCTAGTAATACATGGCCATAGACTTCGTAACTTTTCTTATTTGGGACACCATTCTCAGTGAAATGAGCGGCGGGTAAGGGCGGTGGGCGGCTGGGGACAGGGTGAGGGTCACCGCGTACCCCTCTCGATGATCTCCTTGATCATCAAGGCCAAGGCGGTGTCGTAGCCGGTGACAGCGTCGCCAGCGACAAAACCACAGCCCCACTCGCGCGCCAAGGCAATGCCGTCAGCAATGAGCCGCGGCAGGGCAAGGTTGCTGGCGGTGTGGGTGCACAAGATCCAAATGGGCGGTGGGCTGTACGCCGGGTCGTCGGCGTGCCAGCGGCGGCGTGAGGCTGACGCCGAGGCGCCCGATCCGGGCTCTTGCACGAGGTTGCGCAACGCGTGCTTGACCAGAAACACGTCGCTCTCCTTGCCCTGCTCCCAGTTGCGCTTCCATCGAAAGTACTCTTCCCACGCCTCTGCGAGCGCGGCGCGGATCACCTCAAGCAACTCGAGCTGCAATTGGCCCTCGGGCGCCGCCGACGCCGCGTCGTACGCCGGGGGGTTGTACGAGGGCACGGCGGAGTAGACGAAGAAGTAGCCGTCAATCTGGCCATTGAGGTCGCCCGCACCCAGGGCCACTAGAAGCGGTGCCGTCAGCACCGGCCGCCGCGGCTCGTTGGCGAGGTTGCGGAGCACGCTCTTGTCGAGCTTCATGTGGAGCAGCGCCTCGAGAAACGGCACCACCTGTGCCGGGTTGAACGCCGGCGTGTCCACCATCTCCACGAGCACGGGCGTGATGTGCGGCGGCACGTACTCGCTGCCGCCCTCGCCTGGCCGGCTGTAGCACACGTACAAGGAGTTCTTCAGCTGCACCACCACGTCGTGCGCGGGCTCTGCCGCCGGCCGCCGGCGGGCGGTGGCCGTGCGCAGAAACGCCCTGTAGAGCGCCGGCAGAAGGTGCACCAGGTCGAGCCGCGTGAGCTCCTCGAGCGCGGCCGCCGGCAGCGCGCCGTCAAGCACCGTGCGGAGAAGCGTGCTGCCGTTGGCGTCGAAGGTGAAGAGCACGGCGTTGGTGCTGTGCGTGGGGTAGTAGGTGTCCTGGAACAGCAGAATGGCGAGCTTGCTCGCGATGGCCGTTTTGCCCGCACGTGCCGCGCCCAAGAGCGCGAGCCGAAGCGGGCGCAGGTGGTTCACGGGATGCGACGCATCGCCGGCCCGGAACTGCGCCTTGCGGAACGCCATGGGGAAGAAGAAGAAGCCGCGCACCTACCGTATCAGGAGATGCCATCGGTGCGCGCACGATCTAGCCCCACCAGCAACGACGAGCCCGCCAGCGGCTGCTTTCGCCGCTGGTGAACGCAGTGGCAGCAGCAGCAACGTGTTAGCGGCGCATCACCTGTATTTTTCGTGCATTGCGGCTGTGCTAGGCTGTATTTGCTGTGGGGATAGTCCGGCCATTGTGCAGGCCACCGGCACCACCTAGGCGTCGCAGGTGGCCACGCCCAACTCAGAGTCGCCCTGGCCAAAGTACAAGAACCACTTGCCGTGGAACTGCACGAGTCCCTCGGTGAACACCACGCGGTTGACCTGGCCCTCGATCTCGTTGGCGTGGTCGGGGAAGAGGAACGGCTCGTCCATGCGCGCCAACGGCCCGGCGCCGAGGTTGTCGTAGTCCACGAGCATCTGCGAGATCAGGTAGGTGTCGCGCGCAAAGCGGCCGCCGCCGGTGGTGGCCGAGTTGTAGAAGAGCACCCACCAGTTTTTGCCCGGCACCGCGAGCTTGATGGGCGCCGGCCCCGGCTCGATGAGCTTGTTCTGCCACACGTGCTTGCCCGTGGTGAACAAGTTGGCGTGGTAGGCGTTGCTGGTCAAGGACCAGTGCTCCAAGTCGTCCAGGCGCGCGAGGTGCATGGCCGAGTCGCCCCAGATCATATAGTAGGCGCCGTCGCGGCTGCGCTCGGTGAACACCGCCCCCAGCTTCAGCCACGCGTTGCGGATGAGAGGACGGCCCTCGCCGGTGAGCGCTACGTCGTTCCATGCCGAGTCGGGGGTGATCACGGGCGGGTGCTTGGTCCAGTGGAAGAGGTCCTCCAGCACCGCCACGCAGAGCCGTGCGTGCGACTTGTCGTAGGCCGTGTACGTCAAAACGAACTTCTTCAGCACGGGGTCCCGCACAATGCGCGGGTCCTCGCACCCACCGCCGCGCTCCCACGGCTCGGTGGGCTCGACAATGGGGCGGTGGTACCGCGTGAAGGCGTACCCGTCGTCCAGCCACGCGAGCCCCACAACAGACACCTTGGCTGCGTTCTGCGCCCGGTAGAGCAAAAACACGCGGTCGTCAACGACAATGGCGGCGGCGTTGTAGATGTAGGCGCTCTCCCACTCGTTGTCCGGGTTGGGGGTGAGGATGGGGTTGTGCTTGTACTTGGCAAAGTGCGGGCCAATGGGGAACGCCGTGGGCGCGCGGTAGTGGCGGCAGCCGTCGGCGGACTCGCGAGTGATTTTCGGGAGCATCATGGCGGTGAAAAAAAGGGCCAGCGTGCGGAGCGGGCCAGACGTACCCCGGATTTTCGCGTGCAGGTTGACGTGGCCACGTGCAGGCACAGACCTCTGCTGGCAGCGGCTCCCAGTGGCACCGACGCGCTGTCCTCGAGTGCCCGCACACACCCTCTCCCGGCTCCCTTACGTGTGCCTCTGCTGTTCTCGCCTGGTGGTTCCCCTCGGTGGCATGGCGTGATCGAGGCATAGATCCCAGTCCCACGTCAGCTACCACCAGCAGTGGGCCCCAGCTCTCCACCGCCACAATCTCCGCCGCCAGCACTCCACCGCCACAATCTCCGCCGCCAGCTCGCCAGCCCCAACCCCTACCCCGAGCACACCTCCACTTCCTTACCCCCACCGCCGGTCCCGCCGTGCCGCCGTCCCGCGCCATTCTGCAGGACCGGTGCGCGCACGCCGAAGGAGCCTCAAGCAACCGCTGGCGCAGCCGTTCTTTTCAAGGATGGGCCAGCTCATGTCGCACCCTGTGGATGACAAGACGCTCGAGTACCACACGCACGGGCGGCTCAGCTACAGCGTGGGCCTGATGCAGGGCTACCGCATGACGATGGAGGACGCGCACGCGGCACGCATCGCCGAGGACGAGACCCTCGCGGTGTTTGGCGTGTTTGACGGCCACGGCGGGCGCGCGGTGGCGGAGATTGTGGCGCGCGAGCTTCCGGCGGCGGTGTTTGCGCGGCTCCGCTACGAGCGGCAGCACGGCGGGCTGTGCGCGGCGTACCTCGCCGCCGTGCGCGACCAGTTCTTCCAGATCGACCGCGACCTCCCTGCCAACGAGACCGCCCACTGCGGCACCACCGCGGTGGTGGCCGCGCTCGTGGACGACCTCGTGGTGGTGGCCAACACGGGCGACCTGCGGTGCATCCTCGCGCTCCCCGGCGGCGTGCCCAAGACGCTCCTGTTTGACCACAAGCCGCTGACCATGGGCGAGCGCGTGCGCATCGAGAACCTGGGCGGCTACGTGGCCAACGGGCGCGTCAACGAGGTGCTCGCGCTCCTGCGCGCGTTTGGCGACGCCAAGTTCAAGGTGCCCTACGTCGAGCTCGCCGCCACCAACAACCGCTACATGGCGCAGAACCAGCGCTACTTCCGCCACGACGTCGTCGACCTCCCGCCCGAGCTTCTCCAGGTCACCGTCGAGCCGGACGTGCTCGTGTACGACACCAAGTACTCCCAGGCGCCCGACTTTATGGTGTTGGCCTGCGACGGCGTGTGGGACTGCTACACCAACGTCCAGCTCGTCTCCGCCATCCGCGACAAGCTCGCCCAGAACTGGTCCTTGCTGCACATCACCGAGTTCATCCTCAACGAGTGCATCGCCATGGCCAACAACATCACCGGCATCGGCTTTGACAACATGACCTTGCTCATCGTCGCCTTCCACCCCGGCCGCTCCATCGACGACTGGTACGCCGACATGCGCCGCCTGATCCTCGACGACCGCTCCATCGCTGCCGGCGCCGCCCCCGCCCTGTCCTCGGGCCCGCGCTCGGCTCATGCCCCTCGTTCTCGTGCTCACGACGCTTCATGACCGCTTCTTTGCCAACGTTACCACTACCGCTGTACAATATATACCCGCTGCGCCTCCCTGGGCGCCTTGTCTACCGGGCCTCATGCGGCCTTGGTGCGGGCCCGTACTGCCTCCGCTACCGGGGTATTACGTTCATTTCTTTTTTTTTTTTTTTTAGCCTCGTGCTCAAGCATGCTGCTGACTCTGGCCGCTGCCCCGACAGCCTCCGGCCTGCTGCCGCTATACCATCTGCATTGACGCTGCCTACGCCTTCCTCCGCTTTAATGCCTACCGCCAACGACCCCGTAGACCACTGTGTGCAGGCATAAATACAAAACCACGCGACCGGCATCGCCGCAAAGGAACCGAGCGCAATCTCCGGCTACCGCCAGCATCCCAGCACCGCCACCTTTCGCATCCAAAGCGCGCCTGCGCTTTCATAAACACTAGTACTTGCATCTCCCGCGAATTCGACCACGAACACCGGCGTCTCGGCGATTTTCCCCTGCCGCAACCGGCCCGTGATCCAACACACAAAGGACACGCTAGACTACGCTGCATCCGTCCGCTGCGGCCACAAAGACACCAGCACTCAGCCACACATCCACTGTCTTGTGGGGCAAAGCCTGGGCTCGCTGCGGCTTCTGTGGACGACGCAAACACGTGCCGACGAAATATCAACAACTCCCTCGTGATACCCCCACCCCATCTTGGCTCCCCCCACGACCGCCATGTCAGTCCTCGCCTATGAGGACCCCATAATTACCCTTGCACGGGATCCAGGTCTCAACAAGGAGAAGGAGAAGACGCTGCAGTTGATCAAGATCATCCACGGGTTCCCGCTTGCCGAGCGCAAGGTGCTGAAACTCTGCCTGCTCTCGCTCACGATTCTCCAGAGTCTCGAGAAAATCGAGCTCAATCTCAAAAACTGGGCCTTCATGTCACTCGACATCAACTCCAACGACCACTTTGCGCAGGGACAACACGTGGAAATCAAAGCCTTCAACAATAATGTCTCTGTGCGCGTGTTGGACGAGTGCGCCCAGCTCAACAAGAAGGTCAACAAGATATCTGTTGATCTCGATTTCATCACCAAGATGCTGCGCACATTGACCCCCATTGAGTATATGCTGGACTCAGGCACACTTCTCACTTCCTTGACTCTCCGCAACATCAAGTTGAAGGACGGTTTGTCAGACAAGATCACCGTGGCCTACTCCAAGGCCAAGTTGATCACCATTGGCACCGACTTGGAGCAGATGCTTTCGCTGGACGACGACGAGGACCAAACGGTGGTCACCTACAAGAGCTTCGTTGCCAGCTTGCTCAAGCAGTTGAACAATGCCATCGAAATGGACGATGTCAGCTCCAAGTTTGAGTGCCTTGCAGTGATCAGCGATATGGAGAAGATGTTTGATGCCTTCAAATTGGAGAAGGCACAACTGCTGGCCGCCTATGAGTCTGAGGAGTCTGAGGACGAAATTCCAGACGACTACGTGGCTCTCAAGGCGCCGCACCGTGCCACCTCGGCAGTTGATGGCGACGATGAGGTCGAGGAGGTCGACGACGGTGACGACAACGAGTCCGCCATGGCCTCAATGTACTCCTCATCGTACAACCCGCCCATGATTCATTCCATCACTAAGGCGCAATCGCCAACAATATCCTCACCAGGTTCTCGTCCATCGTCGCGGTTGGCAAGAAGAGACTCAATCTCGTCAATGAACTCGTCCTCCATTCTCCAAAAGACAACGATTTCCGACGAACTACCCTACTTGATGACCGCCTTTGACCTGGCAAAGAACTTTGAGGAAGATGTGCATCACTATAAGAGGGAAGAAGAGGAGAAAGCAAGCAAGCCATCCAAACCCAACAGCCCTCTCTCGTCGTCGATGTCATCCTCGGTCAATCTTTCGCAATCGATGTCTAGCAGCCAGCTGGAGAGGAGTAAAAAGGTGTACTCACACAAGAGCCAACTTCCTGACAAATCATTGTACTCTGAAAGCTCCCTTCTTCAGCAGCAGCCAATGTCTACGCCATCTGCGTATTTGTACGCAAACAACTCCTTGCTTTCCAAACTAGGGATCAAGCCCCAGGTTATCAGCACAACACTACCAACACAGACTAAAGAACTTGCATTGAACACATCGGCAAATAGGCAGGTGGGTCACAAGCCTCGGCGCATGCTTCAGTCCGAGACGCTGCAGCATGACGACAAAGAGAAGGAAAATCTAGACTTGGTGCCGCTCACGGCTGCCAACTTGGAGTCGCACACGCTCGGCGATGCGTCACTGATGGACTACGTGGAGTAGGTCTCCGCAATTGCATATTAGCATGTATATTATTTATTCCGAACGAAGTTGAACTGAAAAACGTAAACTGAAAACAAGTGTGCAGTATGCGGCAGGGTAAGCATCTATAACGCCGACACTAGGCTGAGCACTTGCTGAGTTCCTTCACAAAAGACTCACCCCAGAAGCCCGATGTATACTTGGAAATGTAGTCGAATAGCTTTTTCGAGCTGGCGCGCTTCTTCTCTATGGGCCAGGTCAAGCTCTCCTTGATGGCGTCACTCAACTCCTCGGTGTTCCATGGGTTGACGACAATGGCGCCATTCAAGGACTGCGCGGCTCCGGCGAACTCTGACAAAATCAAGGCGCCATTGTTCTCTTCCTGGCAGGCAATGTACTCGTAGCACACAAGGTTCATACCGTCGCGGGTGGAGCTGACCAAACACACGTCAGACACGGAGTACAATGCTATCAACTCGTCAAAGGGGATGGACTTGTGCATGTAGTGGATGGGAGTGAACTCCACGGTGCCGAAGCGACCGTTGATGCGCCCCACCAACTCATTGACGGTGGCCCGCAACGACTGATACTCTTCGACATCTCCGCGCAGCGGCACAGCCACCTGCACGAGCACCACTTTGCCGATCCACTCGGGGTTCTCAGTGAGGAAGATCTCGAAGGCATGGAGCTTCTGGGGCACGCCCTTGATGTAGTCCAAGCGGTCGACGCCGCCAATGACCTTGACGCCGTCGAACCGGCGGCGGAGCTCGGCAATGCGGTCCTGGACGGCGGGCTTTTTGATGCCTTCGGTGAACTTGTCCACGTCGATGCCGATGGGGAACGCTCCAATGGCGATGGAGCGGCCGCGGTACTCGATGCCGTTGGGCACGGTGGTGACGTCCTGAACGATGCGCGCCACCGACAGGAGGAAGTGGCGGGCGTAGTCGTAGGTGTGGAAGCCAATGAGGTCGCACAGGAGCACGCCCTCGATGATCTCGCGGCGCACCGGGAGAATGCGGTAGATCTCCGACGACGGGAACGGCGTGTGGAGAAAGAAGCCGACGCGCACGTTCTTGCGGGTTTTGCCCAACGCCTCGCGGAGCATCTGGGGGAGGAGCATGAGGTGGTAGTCGTGGACCCACACCATGTCGTCGTCGCTGACCTGGCTAGCCACGGCGGCGGCAAACAGGCGGTTCGCCTCGATGTAGGCGGCCCACGCGTTCTCGTCAAAGTTCATCTCGCCCGGGTGGTAGTGGAATAGGGGCCAGAGAATCAGGTTGGAGAAGCCGTTGTAGTGGAGCTCGGCCACGGCGTCCGAGATGAAGATGGCGGTGCAGTTGAACTTGTCCTTCAAGTCGCGGTTCACCTGCTCCTGCTCGGCCTCTGGGATCTCGAGGCCCGGCCATCCTAGCCACTGGAACTCGGTCAGCTTCTTGAGGCCCTGGAGCGCGGTGACGAGGCCGCCCGACAGCATCAGGTAGTCGTACCCATCGGCGGTGCGCTTGATTGTCACTGGGAGCCGGTTACTTACCACAAGCACCTTTGGCATGGCGGACGCAGATTTGTGGGCGATTTGGGAGGGGCAGAAATGTGTATCTCGGAGTTGCTTTCACGGCCGGCGCGGGAATGTGCTCGAGGCGGCGGTGCGGCAATTCGGCGGCGGGAGGCTCAATTAGTGTCGGGGTGCACGCTGGAGCAGGCGTGGGGATGCAGCAGAAGTTTGGCGCAGGCAGGGACAGCGGTGCTTTAATGGCAGCAGCAACAGTTCTAGAGCTTTCCTTGGGCCGGCGGCCGCAACCACCGTGCGCGCCCGCACGGCGCGCATCCTGCACTTGCTTCCGCATCGGGCAGTCTAGCCGCAAGCTTCCTGCGCCAGCAACATTGCGTCGCCAAACACCACGGAGGCGGACGCCGTCGCCGCGGGGCCCTCCTGTTACGCCGCGGCTGTTGTTGCCCAGCAAGGCACGCGAGCCCCGCCGGCCGCCGCTGGGACTGGTCGTGCCGCTGGGACTGGTCGTGCCGCGCACGATCAAAGTCGTGCGCGTCTCACGTGACGTTTACCTCTGGCCGCGAGCCACTGGTTTCTTCCCAGCATGTACACGCCGTACGCCTCCAATTTGCAGCATCCGCAGCCGCAACACGGCCAGTACGCAGCTGGCGCCGCTCCGCACGCGGGTGGGCCACAAGCCGGACCTGGCGGGCCCCAGGCGGCGCCCGGCGGCGCGCCGGCGCCCGGCGGGCAGTACGCCTTCTTCGACCCCTCGGCGCTGATGGCGGCGCAGTTTGCCGTGCTGTCGCTCGGGCAGGGTAACCAGTACCTTCAACAGAACTTTGGGCTGTTCATGCCGGGCACGCTGGATCTCCAGTACTACTTCAAGATCTCGAACCTGTACGTGCTCAGCAAGATCGCCCTCGTGCTCTTCCCGTACCGGCAGAGTAATTGGGCACGCCAGTCGGCGCCGGACAGCAACGGCCAGGTGCAGTTTGCCCCGCCGGTGGCCGACGTGAACGCGCCGGACTTGTACATCCCCCTCATGTCCTTCACCACATACATCCTCCTCTGGGCGGTGTTCCAGGGCCTCAAGGGCGACTTCCACCCGCAGCTCTTTGGTGTGCTCGCGCTGCAGACGCTCGCGTGCTCGTTGGTGGACATCGTCGTGTTCCGCGTCGGGCTCTACCTCCTCAACTGCTCCACCAACAGCCCCATGTGGGACCTCGTGGCCTTCAGCGGCTACAAGTACATCGCCATCATCGTGCTCTTGTGCTGGAAGCACCTCGTCGGCGGCGGCTGGCTCGTCTACTACGCCGTCGTGGTCGCGGTTGCGGGCAACTTGTCCTTGTTCTTGATGCGCTCCTTGCGCTTCTTGGTGTTGCCCAACCCGAACGCCGCCGTCGGCTCCGCCCACAACTCCGTCTCCAACAAGCAGCGCCGCGTGCGCATCCAGTTCTTGTTTGCCTACGCCGTGGTGTTGCAGTTCCTCATCGTCTTGTTCATGAGCCGTTAGCCTGCCCCAAGAACCCGCTGTCCGTCCCCACTCCCCGCTGCCGTGGCCAGCCCGTGGCCGGCCGGCCTTTCATCACCCCCAATATACACCACGCCCCACGGGTGCAGCGCTGCCGTCGCCGGCAGCCTCGTAGTCGTGCGTGCACCAACGTACTCTAGTCTCGTGGGCGGCAGCGGCCGCTGCATCGTTCACGCCGTGCTCGCCCCGGGATGATTTGCGCGCACAGAGCCGGGCCCAGACGCACTTTGGTGCGCGAGCTTCGGCGCGGCCTCGCATTGAAAGATTTGGACTCCAAGTGGAGGAAAAAATGGCGCGAGAACCCGCTACCCACCCCGCCAGTCGGTACCCGTCCGCCGTTCTACTGCCTCCTGATGTTTCCGTACCCGTCAGGTATGTTGCACATGGGCCACCTCCGTGTGTACACCATCAGCGACGTGATGGCGCGGTACAAGCGGATGCAGGGCTACGACGTGATCCACCCGATGGGGTGGGACGCTTTTGGACTCCCCGCCGAGAACGCGGCCGTGGAGCGCGGCGTCAATCCCGCGGACTGGACAGAGCAGAACATTTCCAAGATGAAGCAGCAGATGGAGCTCATGCTGGCCCAGTTTGACTGGGACCGCGAGGTGACGACGTGCGATCCGGCCTACTACAAGTGGACGCAAAAGATCTTCTTGCTCTTGCACGAACACGGGCTCGCGTACCGCAGGCGGGCGGAGATCAACTGGGACCCTGTGGATCGCACCGTGCTTGCCAACGAGCAGGTAGATGCCAGCGGCAGGTCCTGGCGTTCAGGCGCCATAGTGGAGAAGCGAGAGCTCGAGCAGTGGTTCATCGGCATCACCAAATTTGCTGCCGACCTCAACAAGGACTTGGATACGTTGAACAAGTGGCCCGAGAGGGTCAAGACCATGCAGCTGCACTGGATCGGTGAGTCCCACGGCGCAGACATAGTGTTCCCCACCGACAGCGCCAGCGTGCCCCACATCCAAGTGTACACCTCGCGGCCCGACACGCTCTTCAGCGTCCAGTTTTTGGCCCTCGCTGTCGACCACCCCCTCGTCGTCGAAACGGCTAAGTCTGACCCCCATCTTGCGCAATTTATAGAGTCCCACAAAGACTCAGACTCGAAGGACGGCTACCTACTTCCTATAAAGGCGACTGTGCCCATCGATGTGACCAACGCCAAGGTAGGGTCCTACAACGTGCCCATTTTTGCTGCCCCCTACGTTCTTGGCTCCTATGGGAGTGGCGCCGTCATGGGCTGCCCTGCTCACGATGAACGCGACTTTGAGTTTTGGCACATTCATGGCAACGGTGAAGTCAAAAGCACAGTCGTGCCGTGCGATGAAGAATTGAAGCTCCCCTTCACCGGGAAAAGTGGGGTGTTGCATGCAGAGTCTGGTCTTGCCGAATATGAAGGTTTGGCTACGAGCGAAGCCGCCGCAAGGGTCATTGATGCTCTCGAAACACATAAGTTGGGTGCCCGCGCCACAAAATACCGGTTGCGTGACTGGCTCATCAGTCGCCAACGGTACTGGGGTGCTCCGATCCCGATGATTCACTGTGATACGTGTGGCACAGTCCCAGTCCCGGACGAGGACTTGCCGGTTGTACTTCCGAAAACGGAAGGAGATACTTTCGGTAAAGGTAACCCTCTTAGTAATCTTGAAGAGTTTGTCAACACCAAATGTCCTTCTTGTGGTGGTCACGCAAAGCGCGATACGGATACGATGGATACGTTCATGGACTCATCCTGGTACTTCTTCCGCTACCTTGATCTGAAAAATGAAACGGCCCCATTCAGTCATGATGTGGCCTCTCGGCACATGCCCGTCGACATGTACATCGGCGGTGTTGAACATGCGATTTTGCACTTACTCTATTCTCGATTCATTGCTAAATTCCTTGGGAGTATTGGCCTTTGGGATGGAGGTAGTAGCAAGAATGAGCCAATTCAGCAGCTCGTCACGCAAGGGATGGTTCACGGCAAAACGTTTTGCGATCCTGATACGTCTCGTATCTTGAAACCTGAAGAACTCGACGTCAGCGACCCATCTCATCCTGTGGTAAGAAAGTCAGGCAAGGCTCCGATCGTTTCCTTTGAAAAGATGTCAAAATCCAAACACAACGGAGCCGATCCAGCAGAGTGCATCAATAAATATGGAGCTGATGCCACAAGAGCACAGATACTTTTTCTGGCTCCGGTGTCAGACACCTTAAATTGGAACGAGGATCATATTCCGGGAATTGAACGCTGGCTCAAGCGCGTCCTCAATCTTGCGTCACAATTTGAAAGGGCACAATACAAAGCTACCACTTCGGATCGCCAAACTTATTCAAATATTAAGCTCAATGGAGAAGTATTAGACGTGTCTTTGAGCATGAAAGAAGTGGAATTCTTCAATGAGGTAAATAAGTACCTCAAGACAATAAAAACTGCGGTGAATGAAACTTTATCGTTGAACACGGTGATCTCAGATCTCATGAAGTTGACAAACACGATTCTGCTGGGTTTGAAGGATGGGAACGTTAATCCTGCCTTATTGCAGCATTCTTTTAGGTGCCTTATCACTGTCATGGCTCCTATAACCCCCAGCGTAGCGGAAGAAGCCTGGGAAATTTTCTTTCCAGTCGATCAGGGGAAGTGGCTTTCGGTATTTACACAGGAATTTCCGGACCCGCAAGAAATCGAAGTTTCCGTAAGTCCTTATAATGTTTTCGTCAATGGAAAAGCGAGATACCAGTTCCACGGATCCAAAACATTGTTAGAAGAGGATGAAAGCATGGTCATCGATGAGGTTCTCAAATATGAGCCAATTCACAAGTTGGTGTCGGCAGAGTCAATCAAGAAAGTCATTCTCAAGCCGGGCTTGATCAGCATCATAACGAAAAAATAATCTTGTATATATCTTATTCTATTGTACATACTATTTACATGGTAAAATACACTTTGTACACGATGGCCTAATAGCCTCTTTGCTGGACGAATCTCTTGAAGTCTGACCGTCTTATCTTCCCTTCAAAGTTGACTTGTGCTCTCCTGGCTATGCCACGGACCGTCCGCGTCACCTTCTCATCACCCACTTCCGCTGCCGCTTTATGCAAATCGTGCAACTCCCTCCAGGTCCATTTGAACTGATACTCGGAGCTCAAAAGCACAGCCATAGCATCCTCTAGCAACTTCATCTTTGTGAGACACTGGACCATGGCGGCAGCAAACTGGAAATCAAGTTCATCCTTCTCTTTGCGAGACAATGACTTGAATCCAGAGGTTTTACGGAACGTACCACGTTCTGTCCAGATCTGCTGAGCGAACTCGTACTCTTTGAACCGGGCTGCAGCTTTCAACGCAATCACGTAGGACAATGACGAGCGAAAAACCCTAGCTGTGGCGTTTACCTCAGACATAGCAGGCGATGTAGTTTGAGAAGCTTTCTCCGAAGCGAGATCATCATCTGCTTGCAAATGAGGTTCCTTCTCAATAATTACACGTGTCTTTGGAGAATCGTCACGCAACTCAGACGTTGCGAAGCGGCTCTTGAATTCATCCAAGTTACCACACTCAGCAGCGATATTCAAGTAGGTGTTGTAAGCTTCGGTATTGATGAAATGCAGATTATAAATCAAAGCGTGAGCCCACAAGGCACTTGATTCTGCCATAACTTCGTTTCTCGTGTTCAAGTCCATCACAGGTAGAAATGGAAGGTTTTTTTCTGGGTGTTCGGAGTTTGGACTCCAATTCGTATCCAGAAGCAAGTTTCTTCTGAAGATACGACCCTTCTCGTGGAATGCAATGCTTGGAGGATCGATGGAATCCTTTGAGTGAGCAAGCAGACATTTGGAGTAGGCCAATAGGAGGAATGAGAAAGACCTCGGAGAAGTAGCATTGGTGGCGCTCAACTTGGCATACAAGGCACGGGAGAGAGCAATGTCACCATCTTTCGAGGATATATAGAGCATGTACTCCATAGTACCGAGCGTGGGCTCCCACTTGTTATTGTAGATTTCGAACATAAAGTCCCACGCCTTCCACTTGAGCTCTGGGCGCGAGGTACATCCTCGAGCGAGGGCAACCAATATTTCCTGGTTCAATGCGACCCCGCCGGAGATCATTTCTTGGTAGAGATCGAGGGCCCGTTCAATGTCATTGTTATTAATGTACGAAACAATGATATCCTGGTATGCTCTGGTATTGGGCTTTGTTCTCTGCGAAAGGAACTTCATGGAGTCGAAAATGTCGACCGCCTGCTTGTGGTCGCGTGCTTTGTACACACAGGTGCTGAGTATATCGTTGAACACAGTAGGGGAGGGTTCGATCTTGCCGGATTTCATCTCAGCAAGAAATGCATTGATCTTGGCCAATGAGCCGTTCTTGCCCGCGGCCTTGATCAAGAGTTCGTAGGTGTCTTTTGGGAGCACCCCGTTTTTACCGCTGCGAGGGATTTCCCCTGCAAGGGCCTCGATTTGTGCAAGAGTCTGATCTGAGACGGACCCCGATGCAAGACCAGCTATGTACACGTTTGTGATCTTTGAGGTGCGCTCGATGCCGCTCTGGGTGAGCATGGCCTCGATAGTGGGGATGAGAGCGGGAACCTGGCTTCGCGGAATGCGGTACAAGAGCTTGCGCACATCTTTGGCCTCAAGCCCGCTGAAGCCCCCCGTCTGCTGGAGTTGATCGAGCACGAGGGCCCAGTTCTGCTTTTCTTTGTTCACAAGAAACTTGAGGGCTAGCCCGAGCCGGTCAACCACAGCGTGGGGAAGGTCCACAGGCAGCACCAAGAGCAGCTGCTTGCGTGGGTCGAAACCGGCCTCTAAGGCGGGTTTGGGGGCACTATCTTGGAGCTGCGACGGCATCGGAAGCTCGTCGAGCTTCTCTTGGAGCGTGCGCTGTTCGTCGCGCTTCCGAATCATCGCCAGAACGCTGCGGGTCAAGTTCTGGAGCTCGGAAAGCCTTTTGCGGTACTCCCGCTCCTGCTGGGCCGCCTGGCGAGCCTCATCGTCCTCGAGAAACTGCCCGAGCCGCTCCTTCTTCTTGCTCCTGCGCTGCCTCGTGTCCGCGGTGGCAACGAAAATCAGTCGCATAGCAAAGCTCCCTCGCGTTCGTGCCACCGTTGGACGCCTCCAGAAAGCGCTGCAGCGCGCCCTGCGTCCTACACCAGCAAGCATCTGTAGAGTGAAAGTGTGCCAGACCGCACAGTGAAGAGATGAGGGCGTGTGTTTACCGTTTGCAGCCGCGCTGGTACAAGCACCAGTGAGCTCAGCTCCTTAGATGAAAGAGCAGTCTGTAGCATGGAGGGCTATTTTCTCAGAATCTGCCGTCGTATCCTCAGATCTGTGGCAAATATTGCGGTACACTCTGAGGGTGCCAGGTCTGGAGCCGGACCCGTATCTAAAAATGGCATCCCTAAATATCCCTTTCTTCTCTTCTAAAGTAGTTCATGCGTTGGCCGGGTGCTCCTTCCTTCGTCGAGCTCGCGCTGACAACTAACCGCTCACGGCTTTCTTCCCTATCCTCGCACGTAGGTTGCGTTTGGAGGACTCGGGACACATAGGGCCAGCGGTAGCCATCTGTGCTAGCCCTCAGCAGCTGAATTCAAAGCACCGTTCTGATCAAGCTCAGGAAGCGCAGTAGCTTTCGAAGCGCATTGTCCTGTTTCACCACCTTCCAACACCCAGCTGTCAACTCCGATGTGTCAACGGCTCCAGCCGTGTAATATGCAGGTGTTATTCCATCTTGGTGCGAAGACACCCTCCATTCTTCCACCACCTCCTAGCCATGTCACATTCCGCAGGCGGACGGCCGCGGCTGCGGCTGCTGCTGCAAGCTGCTGGCAGCATGCCGCAGACAATGGGCAACGTCTCTGCGACGGATGCCAACGTCACGACGTCGTCGGCCAACGTGGGCCTGCCCTCGCCGGTGGGTCCTGGTTCAGGTGGCGGAGCCAGCACTTCGCGCTTTCCGCTGGCCACCTTGAGACAAGATATCCCGCCAGACATGGCGATTCTCCTCCAGAAGCTCGAGGACGATTTTCTCAGCAAGTCCATTGACCAGTGGACCTACATCAACCGCCGTGAGGAAATCATGCAGTCGATCTCCCGCATGCACGAGCAGCAGCAGGAGCTCAATTCCATCGAGCTTGCAAACCTACAGAAACCATTGTACCCTCGGCGGTCGATGGAGACCTTTCTGGAGGCGAAAAAGGTCGATTCGCTCGTCTCCATTCTCGCACTGAGAGCCACGGTTTACAAAGGTGACACAGCCATCATACTGCTTGACTCCAAGGGCAAAGAGGTGTCATCCATCACGTGGGATAAGCTCTACGCGAAGGCCGTCAAGGTGGCGTACGAGATCAAGCACAAGATTACCGTCAAGGACTCCGACATCGCGGTCCTTCTTTACAAAGATGGCGAGGTCAGCGAGTTCACCATTGCGCTTTTCGGCTGCTTTATGGCAGGAATCACCGCCATCCCTATCCACCAGGATATCTCGTTGCACGAAGTGCTAGACATCATTCAGTTAACCCTGGCCAGGCTAGTCCTCTATTCCGATACTGTGGCTAAAGAGCTTGACCGCATATCCGCTAATACCCTGATTTCGTGGCCCCCCAAGCTCACCCGTTGGCGCACTACCGATTTCGGCTCCGCAAAGACAACGGAAATCAACTACTGGACGTCCAAGGCTAACCAACAGCAACAGGATGCTCGCTCGCCAAGGTCCGATCTCGCATACGTCGAGTTCTCCCGCTCTCCAGTGGGCGAGTTGCGTGGTATCGCCTTGAGTCACCGCACCATCATGCACCAGATGCACTGTCTCAACATGACTTTGCTGTCTCTACCTGACTCGGATGGTGGTATTACTCGCAGTCATAAAGAATTCAAGCGCAACAAGAAGGTATTCCTAGCCACCCTTGATATTCGCTTCTCGATTGGTCTCATTTTAGGAATTCTATTCTCAGTGTACTCCGGAAACTTGATGATATGGGCGTCACAAAAGGTTATGGAAGTTCAAGGTCTCTACGCCAATATCATCTCCAAGTTCAGAGCATCCCTCTTACTTGCAGACTTTATCGGCCTTAAACGTGTGACATACGATTATCAGCTGTCACCGAATGCGACGCGATACTACTCTAAAACCCAAAAAGTGGACTTCTCCTCTGTCAAATGGGTATTAGTCAATGCATTAACTGTGGACGGTGAGTTTGTTGAAATTTTGGCACAGAGATACCTCCGTCCATTAGGCTGCCGTCATCCCGAGAATGCTATCGTCCCCATGCTCACATTAAGTGAATATGGCGGTATGGTGATTTCCCTCAGAGACTGGCTCGGTGGCAGGGACAAACTCGGGATCGATGATATCAACACCGGCGATGATTCACCTGATAGTGCACTCTCCTCGGTATTAATTGATAAAGAATCGTTGTCTAGAAATTTCGTCAACGTTGTGGAGACGAATCCTTCCGCCTCCGACGAGCACCCTAAGGGAACTTTGCGTATTGATGCTTTCGGTTATCCCTTACCCGATGCTACACTCGCAGTTGTAAATCCTGAGCTGTCACTTTTGGTGGCAGAGAATGAAATGGGGGAAATTTGGATTGATACACCTTGTTTATCTGGTGGATTCTATGGTTTGAGGAAAGAGTCGAAACTGATATTTCATGCAAAGTGTCGGGATGCCAATGGAACACTAGAAATGGACTTTTTGCGCACAGGTTTACTCGGTTTCACATTTAATGGTAAAGTGTATGTCTTGGGTTTGTATGAAGACAGAATCCGTCAAAGAGTGAGTTGGATGGATCAGAAGGTCTACCAGAAACTAGGGAAGGACCTAGTGATTGGCAACGGTACTCGTTATCACTACTCGTCCCACTTATTGGCTACTTTGGCCAGCGAGGTGCGACAGGTGTATGATTGTACAATTTTTGATGTTTTCATAGGCAATGAGTATTTGCCTGTTGCTATTGTTGAAGCCGAGGTTGTAAGGAAGGTTGTGGATGAAGCTAGTGACAGCGGAAGTACCACAAGCGGCAAAACTGGCGCCGCCGGTGAAAATGCTTACAGCGCTGTTCCTTTGAATGAGCCCCAATTGAATGCTATTGCTCAAAAGTGCTTCGACACGCTTTACAAGCATCACTTTTTGAGATTGTACTGCGTGTTGGTGGTGGATTGTGATACTTTGCCCAAAATCATGAGAAGTGGTGGTCGCGAAATTGCGAATATGTTGTGCAAGAAGCGCTTCTTGGAGGGCAGTCTTCGAGCAGAATATGTCAAGTTTTTCGTGCGGAAGTCCATCAGCATGATCCCACACGGAGAAGATGTGATAGGAGGTATATGGTCTCCATACGTCTCTGAATTGAGGAGCGTTGCTCTCGATGGATTCCCTCCTCAAATATCTACTATCGTATACCGTGACAAATCCATTGACGATAGAACAGGAGCTCCTTTAACTGATTTCAAAACGATCATAGATATACTTAAGTTCAGAGTCGCGAGCTCACCTGATGCTATCGCTTTCCAAAACATTGACAATAGTGGAAAGACATCTTCGAAACCGTTGACATGGAAAAAGTTTGAGCAACGAGTCTATGCTGTTTGTGCCTATTTTATTGAGAAGGCAAACATAAAAGCAGGCCAGCATGTCGTCTTGATGTACTCTCTATCAGAGGAGTTTGTGATCGCAATCTATGCATGCTTCATGTGTGGAATCATCCCGGTGCCCATCTTACCTTTCGATTCTAATAGAATTGGAGAAGACTTCCCTGCCTTTGTTGGAGTCATCCGTGACTTTGGTATTTCTGAAGTGCTTGTTAATGAAGATGTTGAGAAGTTTTTGAAAAATGGTCCGGTGGCAGATGCTTTGAAGAAGATCATAAACAAAAAATCAAATCCGTTGAGAATAAAGAACACAAATAAGTTGACAAAGGTATCGGGTGTCGCAGCTTTGAACTCGAAGATAGCAAAGTATCAAGCAAGTGTACATTACAGAGATGAGAACACCATTGCCCTAATTTGGTTGAATTTCACTTCAGACCACTACAGAATAGGTGCAACTTTGAGCCACAAATCCATGCTAGGAATATGCAAAGTTTTCAAGGAGACCTGCAACTTAACATCAAGATCGTCTATTGTGGGATGTGTGCGGCATGCGTCGGGCATCGGTTTCGTGCAAGCTGCCCTCCTTGGTGTGTTTTTAGGTACTACGACCTATCTTAGCTCCCCCGTTAACTATGCAGAGAATCCGTTAGCATTTTTCCTCTCTTTGGCAAGATACAAGGTAAAGGATGTTTTCGTGACAGAACAGATGTTGAAGTACGCTGCGGTCAAGTTCACTCCCAAGGGTTTCAGTTTGTCGAGTTTGAAAAACATGATGATCAGCACCGAGGGAAGAGTTGAAATAGATCTTTTAAGAAAGATAGCCAAGGTTTTCCAACCAACGAAACTTAGTGCAGCTTCGATGTCGACGGTATACAATCACACCTTCAATCCCATCATCAGCACCAGATCCTACATGACTGTTGCTCCGGTCGATTTGTACCTCGACCCCATAGCCCTCAGACAAGGTTTCGTGCTGATCGTCAATCAGGCAGAGGTGCCTAACGCTTTGCACATACAAGATTCGGGTATGGTACCCGTGTGCACGGAGATTGCAATTGTAAACCCCGAAACGAACAAGATGTGTAAAGAAGGAGAGTTTGGAGAAATATGGGTTTGCTCTGAAGCCAACTTGGACACCTTTACCAATGGTCCAAAGGGTCCAGTTGACACTTTCAGTCAGCGCCAATTCTTGGGAAAGATTGAGGATGGCAATCCAAGCATGACATACTTGAGAACGGGCGACTTGGGTTTCTTGCACCACATCAGCATCACAAAGAACACCAATGAAACAAACGAAGAGCCAACGAGTCATCCCGAGATCACGTCCTTCCAGCCTCTTTTCATCTTGGGGAGGATCTCGGACACCTTTGAGATCATGGGATTGCACCATTTTCCCATTGACATTGAGAACACAATTGAGCTGTGCCATGGCGACATTTTCAAGAACGGTTCTTGTGTGTTCAAGTGCGCCGATTACACGGTTGTTGTGTGCGAGCTGAAGCGGTCGAGAAACTTTGCCTCGCTTGTGCCCTTGATCGTGAATACCGTGCTCAGCAAGCACCACATTATCGTCGACATCGTGGCATTCATGAAGAAGGGCGAGTTCCCCACGCTGCGACTTGGCACAAAACAGCGCGCGCGCATCATTGATGCCTGGGTACAGGGCGTGATTCCTATCACGGCCTCGTATGGTGTCAACTACGGAGAGAACAGCATGATCAAGCTTGTGAAGGAGATTGACCAGGTTGCGAAGGACCATCCCATCACAGGCATCAAGAACCCCGCGCTCTCATATTACGAGAACGAGCGCAACTTGCTCGATGACGAGAGCCTTAACTTTACTTAAGCGGCACTACAATGACGAATACGACTTGAAGCCTCGTAGATGCTCCGCAGATCAGTGCGAAGCGCCAAAAGTATGTCGTGTGTTTACCGATGAACTTTTAACAAACAGCGCTCAAGCAACACCAACGTTGCCATGGACAATCACGCAAAACGCAGCGTGAGTCCGCTCAGCGGCGCACATGAGCTGCCTGAGCGGAAGCGGATGCGGCTTGCGGCAATTCCGGGCGTGTCACAACTTGTGGGGTTTTTTTCGCGCCGCCGGCAGCGCCAGGCTACAACGGCGCTTGCTGCTCCATTTCGGCTTCTGTCGCCTACTGATGGCGATGTGGAAGCGCTTCGCCGTGGCAGCATCGCGAAGGATCTTGTGAGCGGCAAGAAACGGCAGTATCTGGTCCACGAGGCCGCAGCTCTCGACAGGTACATACCTCGCTCCTCCTCCAGCCAGGACCTCAAGACCTACCCCGGTGCCTACCAGAACTTCTACAATACGGTCAGGACACAGGCCGAGAAGGAAAACAACGATCTTGAGCGGCGACTCACTCAGGTTGTGCCGCAGGCCGACTTCCAGGATGGCGAAGCTCTGCGCATCGGCGATCCGTTCGCCCAGTCACCCGACGGAAGCCTTGCTGATGGTAATACCTTCATCGTCCAGCACGAGTTTGCTCCACTCTATCGCGATGAGGAGGGCAACTTGGTGCGGCCGCCCTTCATCAATCTTGACCCTCGTGAGCGGTACAGGCTTCTTCATCTCAAGAAGCAGATTGAGGCATCAGAGGCATTGCAGCGTCGCATACGTTATATGGTGGATCCCCATGAGACCACGTCGGAGGTAACATCAACATCGCACAAAGTCGACACCTCGACGCAGACGCATGACGCGACATACCTCGACAACACTCTCAATTTTGCCAGCTTAAAGCGCCGTTTGGCCCAGGAACGCAAAGTCAAATCTGAAAAGAGGCCCCGGAATAAAAGCGGCTTTTTTGTGGGCGAGTTCGACTATGATGTCGACAAATATGTGGCCCCCACAAACTCTGACAAGACCATGAGTGGTTACTTGGGCAAGTTGCACAAGCCGCAGTTTCAGCCGAAAAAGAGCGAAGATGAAATATTTGATGCCACAGATGTTTTGAAGCCGCGCCGTGCGTATACTCCCCATAATGGTACTTTGGCTTTGGACCAAGCTTACATCGACAAGACGGAAAACCTCAGCGATGTCATCAAGGTGAAATCGCTCGACAAACCAGTGGCGAAATCCCGGGCAGAGCCAAGCGAAGGCTTCAATTTCAAAATTAACGAAAAAGACATCAGCTCCATCATCGATTCTCGCAGAAAGGACGACGAATTGGTGCAAAAGTCTAACGTGGGCAGTTTATTATCAAACAAGAGAGGAAGAGACGAAACGCAGTCTAACCTGTTATCTACTGATATTACCACGAGGGTGCAGACTCCAGCAGTGCCAAAGTTTTCATTTGGCTCTGTTGCTAATTCATCTGCGGTACCTTCTGCGTCATCAACAAAAGATCAGACCGAAAGCACATCTGCATCCAAACCAGCCACGGGTTTTGCGGGGGGCACTTCAGCATTGGATCAGAAGCCTACATTCAACTTTGGTGGAAAATCCGATGCTGGTGCCTCTTCAAAAATCGATTTCGGTGCGAAACCCTCGACAGCGAACACAAAACCGGCTTTTTCTTTTGAATGCTCCCAGACGAGAGCCGAAAAGTCATCTCTACCGAGCTTTGGTGGTTTCCAAAAGGAAACAGCCAAGGTTAAATCAGGCGAACGCTCTGGAACAAAGATCCCGTCCACAAACGCAGACTCTAACACCTCGCTCTTTGGCATTGTGGAGCCGAAAGATTCAACTTCCCAGCCAGCGGTACCAGCTGATGCAAACTCAAAAGCGGAGGTAAAACCAGCCTTCAGCTTCGGCAGTGCTACGACCAAGAAGTCGTCGCCCATGGAGAGCTCCGAGCAGACAGAAAGTCAAGAAAGCTCGAAGCCAGCTACGCCAGCTTTTAGCTTCGGTTCAAAACCAGACGACAGCAAAAACAAACCGGCATTCTCCTTTGGGGAATCTTCCACCAAGACCAATGGTACCTCGAGTGCAAATGGGCTGGTGCCCAACAAGAGCGATGGACCTTCGGCGGCAAGCACCGGTCTGACGTTTAGCTTTGGTGCTGCCACTCAAGGAAAACCTTTATTTGGAGGACAAACAGATAAGAAGAATGACACACAGTCTTTTTCATTTGGGAACAAGGACCCCACACCGGGAAGCATGTTCGGGAAGCTGGCGCCAAGCTTGAACCAGAGCAAGGAAAACACTCCTGCTGCCGGAACTGATAAACCGGCATTGTCTTTTGGCGGAACGGAAAATAGATCTGCATCTCCAGCATTCAGCTTCGGAGGAGCTGAGAAGAAAGCTGATGCGCCATCATTTAGCTTTGGTGCAGCAGCGTCTAAAGCGACACTGCCAGCGTTTGGCACCAATAATAACACTGGATTCTCTTTTGGTCAAACATCGCCCTCAAGTGGATTTGGAGACAAGAAAGAGCAATCAGCACCAACCTCCAGTCAGCTGAACCAGCCGTTTTCGTTTGGTAACAACGCCGCGCCATCAACATCGACATTCTCATTCGGACAAGGCGCTGCTGCTCCTGCAAATTCGGGATTCACCTTTGCTCCTGGTATTGTGCAGAATCCTCCCAGCAAGCCTAGCTTTGGGAGCACACCGTCACTGGCTCCTGTCATGGGCAGCGGGACGCCGGCGTTCCAATTTAATCCTAGCCGCAGTGGTACTGCCACGCCGGATCCCGCCTCTGTGTTCGGAGCAAGTGCCAATACGGGAGGTGGTTTCAACTTTGGCAATGCAACGTTGCCTGGAGCAGGTGGGTTTGGAGCTAGTCCCACACCCCCACCTGGCACCACGCCGCCGTTGTTGAAACTGAACCGCAAGATCGCGCACATGAGATCTCGCAAAAGATAGCATGCATGTATAGTAGAAAGGACAGGCTACGGCCAACTCATTGCTACATGAATACTTGTAAGTAGTGCACCTCATGAGAAAGGGTTGGGCTGTTAAACAGATTCATCGCCGGTCATTGTGCTGCACGCAGTAGGCGACACACAGGTAGACTACTCTGGAGTGTATAAGAGATCCAAATGAACTAAAAACGGCAGCAGCTACGTGTAGTTCATGTTTAGCGCGTGACAGGCACGCTGTAGTAAGGGCCGGTGCAGGGAGAACAACGCTGCCCCATACCCAAGAGAACTCACATGACCAGGACTAATAAGGAGCAACGGGAAACTTCCTCTTCGGGTATATATCCTGTATATTGTGCAGATCGGTGATCTAGCATTAAGTGGAACCCCAGACTTGGAGGCGCTATTTTTCGTAAAGAAGGGTCACTTAATGTAGCCGAGCAACGGTGCTCACCGCAGGGCACTTCTTCCGGTTCATCCTAACTCTGCTTTCACGTAGTGGCTATTCGGTTACTCCACGCATACCCGAAAAAAGGTCCCGCCATGCATGTGTCCCTGACAGTGCTCTTGTCGGAGAGCGGAGTAGCTACAAATGCCCGAAGCAGAAGTCTATTTAGCGGCCATACTGCAGCTTTACAGCAATGGTGTAATTGGTAAAAACACGACATGTAGTCCCCGAGACCGTGAAAAATGCACCTGTGTTCACAAGTCCAGAAAGTGCCCCCTTTGCACCAATCTCTTCAATTGAGCTGAAAATACGTGTGGCGGCTCTTACTGGATTTCTCTTGATCTCTGAATACTTTGGGCTTTCCTAGATTGCTGCCTTGCGAGCATCACAGATAGTGCATTTCGCACCTCAATATCTTCATTTTCTTCCCCAGAACCACGGAAACGAGCCGACAAGTGCTCTTCAGACTACCGAAACATGAACAACAACGTGGAGTATCGCCCTGGGCGGATCCAACTGCTCAATGCTGAACAGGAACTTGTTTTGAAGCAGGTATGGGGCGCTGCGCTTCTCTTTTGGGGCTACGAGGTTGACTTCCCCGTGAATGAGTGGAAAGTGCGCCAGAATTTTGTTTCCTCGACTCTGACGCTCGCATTGAGTGCTTCAGGCAAGGGTTCCTTGAACTATGGCCTCGTGAAGCTTTCCTCACGGGCGTCAATGTCCCTGACTCGTAGCAACGCGTCAACAGCCACCGACTCAACCACGAAGAGGCGGGGCATTTTTGGAAAGAGAGGCAGCACCCAAAAAGAATTGCGCCCTTCATCCACCAATGGCCTGGTTGCTACTGATCTGAAGAGAAGCAGGCTCATCGCTGAAGGGGCCGGTGAGTACGACCCACTGGAGCCAAGCGAACAGTTCCACTATATCTACCGCTCTCTCATGAAGCAGAGTGTTGAGAACGATCCCGAATTTCGCGAAATTCTTGCCCGAGTGAATGGTGATGCTAATGGTAAGGTTAACGGGAAGGCTAATGGAACAGCCAATGGCGACGTCAATGGCTCCGCTCCAGGTCACAACCATGCAGCTGCTCCGCCAGCCTACACCACAACCCAGAACGATGACGATGACGATGACACGGCCTCGATCGAGTCATTTCATACTGCAAAGACTTCTTTCGAGAACGACTTTGTGTTCAAGCCGAAACCACACAAAATTCGTATCCTGAAGCCTTCATATTCCACCAGTAACACTTCCCTGCTGAAGCTGGCACCTACAAGGGCAAAGTCGGTTTCCAAGCCGACTCCATCACCTCAAAGCCCGGCGGTTGGACAGGTGCCACCCTCCAAGCCTGCAGTTGAGAATGCGCCTCCTGAGAAAAGAGAAGTTCAGAATGGTGCCTCAGACAACAGCCCTAAGGATCCTCCTATTGTGCCTTATGTAGTCAAGCACAAGTCTCAAGTCGCTTACTTGGATCCATCTCTCTTGCCTCCACTCGTTCGTGGCTCAGATTCGAAGATCATTCACAATGAGATGTTCCAAGCATTAAGGCACGACTTGGTGGACAATCTCATGTTACGATTTGTCAGGGCGCGCAAGTTTGATGCGGAAAAGGCGCTCGAAATGATGGTCAAGTCAATGAATTGGCGTGGTAAGTCTTATCCCGCGAATAAGTGGGTAAACATGGGTGACGCTCCCGTATATTTCAGCAAGGAAGACCCGGGATTAATTGTGCACTTTACCAAGCAAAAGTCTTACATGAGGGGAACAGACAAGCAGGGAAATCCTCTCTTTATTTTCCGTGTAAAGCGGCACCTTACCTCTGATGCACCAGTGGAGCTGACGCAGAGATTTGCCTTGTTGACTATCGAATGGTGCCGGTTGTTGCTTCGCGACGTTAACGAGTCCATCGACCAATGCACCATCATTTTCGACTTGACTGGTTTCACCTTGAAGAGTGCTGATCTCGGAGGAGTCAAGTTCATGGCAGAGGTTTTTGAGGCACATTATCCCGAGTCGTTGGGTTCTATTTTAGTATTCAATGCTCCGTGGATTTTCTCTACCTTCTGGAATCTTATTAAAGGTTTGTTTGATCCAGTTGTTGCTTCCAAGATCCACTTTTGCAAGAACTCTAACGAGTTGCTGAAATATGTGGACTACGACAGCATGCCAGACTACATGGGGGGCAAGGACTCTTATGCGGGAGAGTATCCTGTGCCGCAGAAGCTGGACTGCGCGCCTCCATTGGAGAAAGACAAGCGGTACCTCCAGCTCAGACAGGAGCGTGATGAGTTGGCAATCAAGTACTTGTGGGTAACTCGCAAGTGGGTGGAATCCACCAACTCTGAAGTAAGTGAGCAGTACTTGCAGGATAAAATCAAGTACAACAAGATGCTTTCGGACAATTACATCAAACTCGACCCATATTTGCGCAATCCTGGTTTCTATGACAGAAATGGACTTTTGCGGTTACGTAATTAATCAATGTGTTCACTTTATTATGAATTTTTAGTATTTTCTTCCCAGGCTTCAATTTCCTTGCACCTGTGCACTCACTGGCAATGTGCATGATGAGCATCAGTGAGTAGCTTACATAGTGCTGTGCCTGTGTGCAGGTTTGAAAATTCGCGCTTATCAGCTCCACATCTCTTTTCCCTCGCTTTTTCCTTACTTTCAGAGCTAAGCGGTGTCGGAACACGCATTGTGCTTCCTCATTAGGGATCTTTGCATTCGACTACTTAACTTGAGCTGTGACCATGTCACGCCGGTCAGGAAGGCGCAACTACATCGAGAACAACCGGTTCGAGGACGACGTGGAGGAGGAGGATGAAGTGACGCGATGTGTGTGTGGACAGGACGAACTCAACGGCGAGCAAATCAACCCTGAAGTGGTACAGTTACTCTCAGCAGAGTATCGCATCAAAATTGACCAGGGTCTTTTTATCCAATGTGACCGCTGCTCGGTGTGGCAGCATGGCTACTGCGTGGGGCTTTTTATAAACGAAGACGTCCCCGACAAGTACTGGTGCGAGCAGTGCAAGCCGGACTTGCACATGTTCATTTCAGACGAGCTTCGGACCCTCTACCGTCCAGTGAACGACAAGCGGCGCAAGCTCATGGAAGAGAAGCGGCCAGCCCTGGCGGGTAAGAAGCGCAAGGAGCGCCACGCCGACGACTATGACGCCCAATTGCAGAAAGCTCTCAAGGAAAGCGTTAAGGAGAAGGAAAATAGTGCACCTGTGCGCCCGAAGCGCGTGGAAACCTTCACTGACGACGAGAGCAACAATGACACCGATGCTTGGCGTCCAGAGAAAATGGCCCTTCCTGAGGTCAAGGAGGAGAAAGCTAGCGAGGAGAATGAAACATCACAGGTTGACGAGGAAATAGAACGCGCTCCCCCAAGGAAGAGGCTGCGTCCTGCTTCGTCGCGCACTGGAACCAAGAAGCTGAAGAAAGCTGCCTCCTCCGGTCAGCTGAGTAAGGAAAACGGGACGCTGCTCACAAAAGATGAGCTTGTGGTACAACCCTCGAAGCCTCGGTATGTGGCCGAAAACTCCACAATTTATGAGCTCCGCAAGCGTATTAGCGCCATACTCGAATGGCTCGGACGTACCCAGATGGAGTTCGAAGAAGAGAAAGAAAGCAAGATTGAGCTCTTCAACTACAAGGAGGATGGCGAGAATGATGCCTACAAGGTGGTATTTGATAACTTTGGTGACAATTTGCGGTCTATGGAGTCGCTTACTGAGGCGATACTAGCGTGGGAGCAAAAGTATGGAAAGTACGCGCCCTAACGCATGATGTGTTCATAATGAATTAAACGATAAGATTAAGCACTAGCATTTACCTGGTCGTAGAGCGAGTCCATCCATTGCTCGCTATTGATGATCTTGTCTGATCCTATCACCAAGTTGATGCGAGGATTCGTCGCGTTCAATTCGTGAATGAGTCGGCTCTCCTCAAAGGTGACACCGCCTTTAATGAAGATGATGATGTCCTGTACCTCTTTAGTGTGTTTGCCATATTGTTGTGTTACATTGTCGGGAACAAGTGTGGTAAGCTGGACGGGAGGTGGTGTGGTCTGTTGCTGATTTTGGGGTTGGATTAACCCGGTGAGGATGTTGTTCAACTTCGGAATGTATTGCATGTAAATGTTATCGCTCGCATTGTGTTGGTGGTGGTTGAAAAGAGAGTTGATATTTATCTTTTTGTTATTGAAAATGTTTCCAATACTAGTAGTGGAAGATTGGGCAGCGTCTTGGCTCGGGAAAGATCTCCTAAAATTCTTGATTAGCGACACTTGAGAAGCTGTCGGCGGTGGGCTGGTGATGTTTGCGTCGCCTAAAATGTGTAAGAATGGTGTGGTGTCATCGGAGAAATAGACGGAGTAAAGTAGGATGAGCTTGACCTTGTGAGTGGTTGATATTTCAGGCTTTCGAAGCATCTCCTGAACTCTGCTCCTGATGGCTTGGTTGCCCTCTAATTTGCACACTATTGTTTGCTGGAGCTCACCTATCTCCCAAAGATGCTGCTTGGAAATCTGTTTGTCCAACTCAGTAATTAGATTCAAATGCTTCAAAATATTTTGCGACAACTTCTTAAATTCGGGAAAACGTGTCAACACTTTCTTGAGGTCAGCAAGATTTGAGGTTTTGAGGTTATCGATACTTGACAGCTTGGTTTGCGCCTTATAGTCCTCGACGTGCTTCTGAAATTTATCGGTTAAGTCTCCGTAATTAAGGTACATCAGTTCCTTGAAGAAGCTGTCTTGCGTCTCCGAGAGAATAATCTGCTCGGTTTTACCATCGTCAGTTGTGAGGCGCGCCACATTCTTCACAACGCCGATGAGTTCATGCACCATCAGCTGGTACGTCCAGGGAGCAAGAAGGGGAGTGATGGGATCGCATTTCCGGTCAAGAAGAAGAAGTGTGGGGGGGGTGTCGGAAAGCTTGTTGACGTCGTCGAAAAGGTTATTGTTGGAGTTCGAGTTAATTGTATAGAGGAGTTCTGACGCTAGCTTCTTGATCTCGAGTGAGTTCTGTTGAAACCGAATCACAGGGCTCTTTTTGAGCGAGAGGAGGACAGAGGCCAACGCTGACGCTTCCTCTATGACCGTCATGGCCAGGAGCTGAAATAGGTTATGGTTCACAACCAAATAGTCCTGGAAGAGCTCAACAACCTGCAGCACCACCTCAAACTCGTCGGCCTCGGCAATCTGCTCGAGCTGTGCCTTGCTTGCGGTGTTGTTAAAGTACACCCGATACAGGTTGAAGTGCGGGTTGCGAAGCTCACGGACGACCGCTGCCACCAGCGCTGCCGCTGGACGCACATACACCACACACAGAAGATGTTTCATCGCGCTGAGCTTCGCGTTCTCAATTGTCTCCACGAGAATCACATCGTGCTGGAGGAGTTGCAGCTGAGTGTAACACATGCTGATTACGGGCGTGGTGTGCGCATCGACTAGAAGAACTTTTCCTTTGGTTCCTGCCACCTCTCCCTTGCTCCCAAAGAGCTTTTCAAAGTAGACATCGCTCACCTTAGTGAGATCAAGCGTCATGACGTAAGGAGACCGTATCGTAATCCTCGCATTCTATGGGGTAAGTCGTGTGTGGCCAATTGTACACCTCCGTCCCTACAGTTACTGGATAGATGTTTGGTGGAGTGGAGGTCTGAAAGACACTACATTGATCCATCGTGCCCTGGTTGGCGCCTGCGTTATTCATATTGGGACCTCTCAATTATTGTGCCAAACCCCTGCTTATGTAATCCGTTCCAGCTAACAGTATACTTGTGGCAGTGAAAATAATTCAAAATGTATCAATTCAACGAGCTATCGAACATATGAGGTATGTGACCGTGTTCTGGTGCCGTTGTTGGTACTGTTGTTTTTTATGTTTTTTATTGTATTTTGCATTCGCTTTGCTTTTGTACTTAATAGTTCCTATTTATTACTGGTTGGTTACATCGGCTGGATATTGTGCACCCCTTGGGAATCAAATAGCTCGAATTCCTCCCAAGAACACATTTATTTTACTTCTAAGTCTAGGTCTATAGGTGTGTCTGCAGAGGAGCAAAGTTTGATAATGGCTCAACCGGCAGTGGCCTCGGTCCCAAATCATGCAGTGCCTGAAAGCTCCGAGCCGTAAAAAGGTCACCCGAAGGGTGGTACTCTTCAGGCACCGGGTTCCGCAACTCCTTTTCAACTTTCATAACCAAAGCCTCACGATAGTCTTTGATACCTTCAAGGTCTTCAACGAGTTTTTGCACCACTGCAGTCACGTCTCCTGATTGCTCCTTGGATATCTGCTCGATATTTTTGGTGACAAAGATACCCTTCTCTGCGAGGAAGTTCTGAATTGATGTTGCTATCTGTTTGTCGCGGCTGACCTCTAGTGTCTTTTGTGCCTTGATCTGGAGGATAATCTTTGAGGGCTGCCGAAGACTGCGATTTACGAAGTCAACAAACTCCTCCTTTGAAATGCTGTCTAAAATCTCGACCTGCCTATACTTTGCTTCAAAATTGTAAGAGCCGTCTGAGATGCGGTCCCAGAATTCACTCACCTCCTCGTTCAAGTTATTATACCTTGTGAGCTTTTTCTCTCTCAAAGACTGTTTGTAACTTTGAAATTCATGATCAAGCCAGAGACCCACTTTTTCCCTGAAACTCTGCAAGAAGGAGTCAATGCGGTATTCCAAATAATCACCAGTCCGCAGTGACTGCACGAGGACTCGGAACCCAGATCCACTTCTTCCGGGCCGTGAAGTAGTGAAAACAACGTAGCCTAATTGTTCTTTGGTACGCAACCGATCAAAAGCGGGCTCCTGTGCCGAAGAACTCAACAAATCAGTCAAAATCCTCGTTCGAGGGTCGACTTTAATGTCAGTCTGTACATAATATTCAACACAATGGTTGGTGTTCTCTTTATCCAGTAGAGTAAGTTCAACTCTGGCTGATTCACCCTCTCTTAAGATATATGATCTCTTACGAGTGTTGTCATCAACAAACTTAAAGCGAGAAAAATGTTGATACAAAATGTCGCCCACTTTGTAAGCTGCATCCGGCAACATATTCCCATGAATCAATGCTTCAAGCAGTACCCCCTTAGACCATATAGTCTCTTCAACAAATAGCTTAACGTCATCAAAAACGATGCCATTGAGTGTCTCAAGCTTTTCTTCCGGGGTGAATGAGTTTTCGTTCACAATATTTGCGAAATGGGTTGGAATTTGCCTGTAGGGATCTGAATAATGGAAATTTTTATAACGTTGTTGCAACGTGAACTTTGCAACCTCAAATCTATCCTTTCTCGGCTTGAAAGAGACAAATCCAGAAACCACTGTATCGAGAATTTCACTTAACTTATCGTCGTAGCCGTAGAACTTGAAAAGAAGACCACTTTGGCCCAGCGTAATTCGGAAACTTAGTCCAGCCAAATCAGCATAATATGATTCATCTTTCAATTCATCATCAATGAGCGCTTCCAAAATTGAAGTAAGTACTACCCCCCGGCAATTTTCAACAGCACCGGGTAGAGTGCAGGCTACTCTGATTGCTGCCTTCGGGGTATCGAAGCGGTCATCTTCTTTGAACCATACCTTCATTCGCTTGTCGTCTCTAATCAAGTATGGATGCAATGTTGGCTGCTCTTGCTTTCCCTTATGGATAGAAAACCGGGCAGGGATGTATTTGTTAGCCTTGGGTAACTTCAATGCGGCATTCGTATTGACAGCATTGAGTGTATCGATCAAGTCAAGCGGTATTTCGTTGATATCATATTTTGTACCGTACCATTTTTCTGTCAAGGGGAGATTCTCAAATGAACTGCTTACCAAGGTGATTCGCAAGTTTTCGACCCTGAAATTGTTCCCGAACTCTCTTATAACCAGAGGCGCAAATATGCGGGGACTTTGCGTTTGTAAGACATGCTTTGAAGGAACGAAACTATCTTCCGCAACCTTATATAAAGTTCTGCTCAACCGCGAGGCAAGGCCAGCCAGAGTTTCCTTCTGTTTGAAACGGAAATTGACCGCAGACATTTTCGAAATTTCATCGTAGGCCCACTCCTGTGGTCCCTCCTCTAATAACATCTTAATATACTCAAATGTATGGGTTGCAACCAGCTGCCAATTTTGGAGTCCATCCAACGTCAAATCGATGCTCAAAAGGAAAATCGAGTTACCTTCACAAATTGTTGACAAGCCGGCACTGAGTTCTTTCACCCAGCCCTTCTCCTTCAAGTAGTAGCAAAGCGAACCCGCACTTTCGTGGCCGAGTAAATGCGAATAGTAGGACCACGGTGACGTGTTCCAGGAGGACTCTGTATCATCTGCAACGAAAAATGCAAGCTCAATCAGATGGGTGTCTTTCACTGGGAGTACTTTGATGAGCTTTCTGGTCTGCTCGGGAGTATAAATTAGCTTGCCCTCGCTGCTTGGCCAAGGAAGCGACTCGTTTTTGACCAGAGAAAAGTAGGTCGATGCCCACTCAGACAATGTGTCAAGATGCTCCTTGCCTATGATCACTGCCGACATCAAGTTGGCCGAGTAGTGCGACGCGTGAAACTGCATCAATACGTCACGGACATCGATTCCTTTTGCCGCTGGCTCCTCTCCCAAAGTCGAGTAGTTGCCAGTTGAAAATCCATTAAAGGCATGGGCGGGATTGGAAGTCAGTCTTCGGATCTGATAAAGTCGGCGAGGGTCGTTTTGGAAATTCTTCTTGTTTTCTGAATCAACGGCCCGGATTTCGCGGTCTTTACCCGACTCTGCAAAGAGCGGTGCAATGAAAAACTGAGAGAAGCGGTCCAAAGTCTCCTCTAAGTAGTCAGAGCCAACTTCAAAGAAGTAGGATGTGTGCTCTAAGCTGGTAGAGGCATTAGATCTTCCCGCATGCCTACTCAAGTGGCTCTTGTACTCGTTTTCCCCAGGGAACTTCTTGGTACCCATGAAAAGCAAATGTTCACAAAAGTGGGCAAGCCCATAGATGTCGTACTCCTTATCGGCAAGAGAACCGACATGGACATCTAATGCAGCAGCAGCTTTATCCACAGTTGGATCTTCAATTACCAAGGCGTGGAGTTTGTTTGGAAGTTGTAGAAGACGGTACTTGCGATCGTCTGCCTGTGGCCGCTCAATAGCTGCATCGTCGGCGAGGATTCGATAAGCGTGTGCTGCTGTAACCGCTGACTGCATGGCGGTGGGACGAGTTGAAGATGAAGCGCAGTGGTAGCGAAAATGACAACTGAATTTAGACAGAGAAACCCTCGTGGTAAGTAGGCTGCGGACCGCAAAGTGTGGTCGCATATAATAAGCTTCTAGAAATTGACGCACTCGTTGAGGGGCATTGTCCACAAACCTTCAAGTGGTGTCGCTCCCATATCGTCCTTATCAGGATCTGAGTCTCGCACACTTTTACAGTCAAGAAATAGATAGGATATGCAATGCTAACTCTATAAATGAGAATACGGAGGGTAGAAGTGATTGAGGTGCTCCACAGGGACCGGTACATCTCCCTTCTTATGAGTCTCTTTGAATTCTTCTTCGGTGTAGCTGCGTCCAGTAGGATACTTGTGAGGCACAGGAGTTGCAAGGTCGGCTTCTACCCGCTGAAGCAATTCGTTGCGCCGTTCCTTGGTTTCAGGTACCTCCTTTACAACTGCATCCACTGCATCGCATATGTGGTTCAGGTGCTGCTTCACAATGCTTTCGATATCTGCCAGAAACTCCATATTGTAGCGGTAGAGGAAATTCTGGATCGAAGTGGTCAACTGGGCCTCACGGCTCTGCGCAACTGGTTTCTGAGCCTTGAGGTGGACAGACAACCGCGGGCCATCCCTGAGAACATCCCGGTAGAATTCAATGAAGTCCTTCTTCGAAACACTCTCTAATATCTCAACCTCCTTGTTCCGTGAGTTGAAGTCATAGAATCCACCAAAAATGTGGTTCCAAAACCTGTCACTTTCTTGCTTTAAATTGGTCAATTTGGTGAGCTTTTTGTCTCTCAAGGATTTCTTCAACTGGTCAAACTCGTCGTTAGTCATTTCGTTCTCAGTGTATTCAAGGAATTGCTCCAAATGCTCCTCAATCCGGTACTCCAAGTAGTCACTTGTTCTCGAAGACTGGACCAATATTCTCAAGCCAAACGCAGTTCTCGTTCTCGAACTGAAACAGAAAACAACGTAACCTAACTGTTCTTTTGTTCGTAACCGGTCAAATGTAGGCTCTTGAAGGATACTCGCCATCAAGTCAGTTAGCAAACGTACACGCAAGTCGTAAGCAGTGTCAGTTTGAATATAATATTGAATGCAGTTGTTCGTGTCATCCTTGTCGGGCAAAATCCTTTCAAGACGAGCCCTCTCCTTAGGTTCAAGGATGTACTCCGTGACCTTGGTAGAATCGAACGCTACCTCTTTGTCGGCTGCCACAGGACTAATGTGCGAGAACCTCTTCTCTAAGTTGTTTGCAATCTCATATGCTGCATCAGTCTTGAAGTTGCCATGGATCAACCCTTCAACGAATATGCCACGAGCCCAGGCTGATTTAGTAACGTATTCCTCAACATCGTCGTAATGGATTGCATCTAAAGCATCAATTTTTGCTTTACTGGTGTATCCACCGTCATCAACACAATTGTGTAAGTGGTCATCCACTTGCATATACTGAATTCTGTAATCCAGGTTTGAAAAATCTTGCCTGATTGTAAATTTAACAATTTCGAACTTTGACCTCCTAACATGGAACGATAAAAGCTTAGAGATGACTGTGTTGAGCAACACTGTCAACTTATCATTGTACCCGTCGACATCGAGGAAAAGCAAGTTTCTCAGACTAATTATCCTAAATTGTAATCCAACAATGTGTGCATGGTACGTGACATCATTCAAGTCATCCTCGAGAAGCTTCGCAAAAAGCCTCAAAAGCACCACAGATTTGCAATCTACGTTCGAGCCTGGAATTCGAATCGCCAACCGGACTGTCCCGCGAGGCACTTCGAATCTATCATCTTGTTTGTGCCAAATGTGAAATTTCTCGTTGTCCAAGATCAAGTAAGGATGAGAAAGGGGATTCTCTTGCTTCTCTTTGTGGATTGTAAAATCCTCAGGAATGAAGACATTGCGCTCGGGTAACAGGAGGTCAGCATTGAAGCCAGGATGTTGTATTTTCAGGAATAGTTCACTGGATATATCACTCACAGTATAGGGGGTGCCATACCATTTCTCTTTCTTTTCGAGATTGTTGAATTTTCTGCTCGCAAAGTTGATAATAAGGTTGTCGGGCCTCAAATACGAGCCCAATTCCTTTATAGCCTCAGGGTCATAAACTCGTGGAATAGATTTACTCAACAAGAACTGCGGGGGAATATGCGAGTCCTCTGCAAACTGGTATAGGCTCCCTGACGTTCTGTAGGTAGTTGTCATGGGATTCAATTTCTGGCGGAACTTGAAGTCAATCTCCGCAATTTTCTTCATCTCATCAAAAAGCCACTGCTGCGGCCCCGCCTCGAGCACAAGCTTAATGTACTCGAATGTGTGGACGACAATTTCTTCCCAGTGGTCGAAGCCTTCCAGGGTTAGATCAAACGATATGATGAACCGGGAATTTCCCTCGCACTCCCGAGATGCCCCGACCTGCAGTTCCCTGACCCATCCTTTCTCATTCAAGAAGTAGTGGAGGGTACCTTTGCTCTCATGCCCGATTATCTGAGAATAGTACGCCGAAGGCTTGGAATCCCACTTGTCTTCCTCATCCGTTGGAATCAAAAAGCTTAGAGAGAGCTTGTGCGTATCCGTCACGGCCGTGGCATTAACCAATTTGCCCAATTCCTTAGGAGTGTAAATAAGCTCTCCGTGACTACTTGGCCTGGCATAGTTTTTGTTCGGGATGTCGGAGAAGAATTCCGTCGCCCACAGGGCGAGGGTATCGAGGTCTTCCTTACCAAGGATGACGAGGGACATGAGATTGGCAGAGTAGTGAGTGCTGTAGTACTCAAGAAGTACGTCCCGCACATTGATCCCTTGGTGCAACGGCTCCTCGCCCAAAGTTTTAAGCGAGCCCGTACTGAACCCTGACCATGGGTGCTTTGGATTGCCCACCAGATGGTCAAGCTGGTGCAAGCGGTACAAGTCGCTTTGCAAGTTCTTCTTGTGCTCAGAGTCGACGGCTCTGATTTCACGTTCCTGGCCCAGTTGGCTGAAAAGCGGGGCAATGAAGAACTGACCGAAGCGGTCCAAGGTGTCATGCAAGTGGTCAGCGCTGACATCGAAAAAGTAGTTTGTGTGCTCGGGAGCGGTGTAGGCATTAGACAAGCCGGCGTGGGAGCTGAGGTGGGCACTGTACTCGTTTTCCTTGGGGTACTTCTGGGTGCCCAAAAAGAGAAGATGCTCGCAGAAGTGAGCAAGTCCCGGAATGCCGTACTTGGAGTCCGCCAACGACCCCACGTTCACGTCCAACGCCGCGGCGGCCTTGTCGGTGGTGGGGTCCTCGATCAACAACGCATGGAGCCTATTGGGGAGCTGGATGAGACGATACTTTCTATCGTCAAGCAGAGGCTTGAGAATATCGCTGTCGTCAGCAATCACTTTGAAACTCATGGTAGTTAGCGGCTTCTTGAAGAGCACCTGTAGAGACTGTGTTTTCAGTTTGATTGCAAAGAGGCAACTGAGCACTGCTATAAATGATCCAAATAGGTAGATGGTGGCTTGCATACACAGCGGCGACTGCGAGGTTATAGCCAAAATTCACCGTCTGTAGTGCCGACACAAAGCCTTTTGACACCGTGCGCTTCAATTTCTAGCTACTGGCTCAACGAAAGCCCGGGCCTGTGCGAGTAGGTTTACTGAATAGAGTTACAGTGAACGAGTCCCCACCGAGAACGATCCTGGCACCGTGGGTCCTGTAGATAGAGGATACCCTTCACGTGACTGAGCGGTTCGCTGGCAAGTAGGGCTTTGGCTAAGCCATTCGCTAAGGAACCCGAGAGGTGACAGTGGCCTGCACGGGAACGGCTGCAACAGGTTAGGGGAGATGGCCTGTGTCGCCCGCTACCTGGCCGGTACGCAGGGAGAGGCGGCCTGCGTGCAGTGGGGCAACCCAAAAAAACAGCGCTCCCCGCGTACAGCCTATTCAAGATCATGTGCATGCACACTCCTATAAAAGCTAGCCGTACCCGTAGACCGCAAGCCGTATAGCTTTAAGCACTAGCGTCGACAGCTGCATTTCAACGCCCGCCACCCGCATACCCCACACACTGGTTACAGCAAGGTGCAGCGAGACGCTTGGAACCGAGACGCACCATGACAAAGTACGCGGTAATTTCTGGCGGCGCCCTGGGCATTGGCTACGCGGTAGCCGAGGAATTGGGCAAGAAGGGCTGGGAAGTGTTCTGCCTTGTCCTAGAGCCCACCTTGTGGGAGGTCAAGCCCTTGACCGAAAAGTATGGCACTGTGCCTATTGCATGTGACATCCGCGACGTGGAGCTGGTGAAGGCCGCGGTCAAGATTGTGGGCGAGGCCACCGGCGGCCGGGTTGATTTGTTGTACAACAACGCCGGCATTGGCCGCGGCGGGCCCGCCATTGACATGTCAGATAACGACATCCAAAACCAATTCCAAACCAATGCTGTCGGGCACATGTTCATGTCAAAGTACTTTGCCGACTACGTCATCGCCGCCCAGGGAGCAATTGTCTTCACCGCCTCTGTGGCTGCCCGCGTCCCTCTCTCGTGGGCCACCGTCTACTGTGCTACCAAAGCTGCCATCGACATGTACGCTTGGGGCCTTCGCGTTGAGTTGGAGCCATTTGGCGTGCGCGTGTACAGCGTCATCACTGGCGGTGTGGACACTGCCATCTGTGACACCTATCCCCAGCACAGTGCTGCCGATACTCATTACAATGTAGAGGGTGTGTTGCCCTCTTTCAGAGCTGCCGCGTTGATGTCGCGCGACAGAACCAAACCTGAGAAGTATGCCCGTGGCGTTTTGAAGGAAGTGCTCGGTCGCCGGTCAAAGTTCAATCTTTTCCACGGCTATATGTCCTACCTTTTGCATATTGTGGGCCGCTACTTCCCAACTTGGATCACTCAATGGGGTGTCTCCAACTACTTCAAGCAAGTAAGTGTGTTGAGGAAGGTGCGCAAGAGGGAGGCACAGCGTAAGAAGCTCAGGTAGTGGAATGGTCCATGTATAAAATATATTCATGACGTAGTAAATATGCAAGTGGCAGATTTGGGCGGTTGCAAATTGCCTGCAGCGATATGCAAATTGCCTGCAGCGATACCCAAAGGTGGGGAATACATGCAGGCACACATTAGGAAGTGTTGACCAGCGCCAGAGCGAGAGGTACCGATTCACAACAGCCAAAACCTGAGACCATAAGAACCCCGGTGGCATCGTATATGCTCAAGACAGGCCGGCTACCCTAGGTTGCGTCCACAACCTTGCGGAGGTTCTCTTGGAACTCGCTTACAAGGTACTCTAGCGAGTCCAACTTGGTAAAAGCACTGATGAGAACCGGGTCGGCCGAGCTGGTCTCGATCTTGCGCTTGACCATGACCACACTGTTGTTGTAGGTGATGCACTTGGTGATGTAGTCCATCGGCTCGTGCTTGCGCAAAAGGCCCAGCAATAGGCCGTCTCTGCGCGAGTACTTCTGCGCCAACCTTCCCTCGATGTCCGCCATGTTGAGCGGCGCAGCAACCTCCAGCTGCGCCGACAGCGGCGTGCTCGGCGGGAGACGCATCTCTTCACGGATCTTGTCCGCATGCGAGCGGCCCTGCTCGTCGATATCGCACCACGGGTGCTCGTGCACCACATCGAGGGCTTTCAAGTCGATACACACCTCGGCCTGGCTAACATACAAGTCCACGGCAACGTGCTGATTTAACTCCGGCTCGAAGCAGTCGCTGGGCATTACGTTCATGGGAAACACAAGCTGCGGGTCTGTGGGGAGCTGAAGTGCGCTCTTGGCGGCACCAATGTCTGCAAGCAAGCGGTCAAAAGTGTCCACGAGCTTGGTGTGGTCTGCGCAGGCCAATTGCGGACGAAAGTCCTCGATGAGTGCCACCGCACTGTTGATGGACCGCTTCGTGTCGATGATCTGACGAAGAAGCACTGGTTTCTTCATTTGGAGCCGATGGAAAATGCGGTTGAAATGGTGCTCTTTCACCACAAGATTCATCTGCGTGATGTATGCGCCATCGCGCGTGATCACTCCCTTGAGCCACTCCGTCTTGGCCAGCAGAAACGGGAGCTTGATGGCGGGACCGCGCTCAATGTGCGCCTCGGGGTCGGGGTGCTGCGGCGTGTTGTAGAGAAGCAAATTGGAGCATATCTGGAGCGCCTCAACGATCTGCAGGAGCTCAGGGGCAATGATGCGCTCAATGTACCAGTGGAGCTCGCGGTCGGCGGCCGCGTGCTGTAGCTCGGCGACGGCAGGATGCGCCAGAAGATCCATGCTGGGAGAAGAGAGCGTGGGGAACCTCCGCAACCAGGACTGACGTTCACGTGACCGACAAATGTCGCGGAGCCAAAAAAGAATGCGCAAGCCCGGAATCGAACCGGGGGCCCATCGATGGCAACGATGGATTTTACCACTAAACCACTTGCGCCAGAAATGCTCCGAGACGGGGAATTGAACCCCGGTCTACCACGCGACAAGCGGTAATTCTAGCCACTAAACTATCTCGGATTTCTTGATGGGGAAGTCGGTACCAGTAGATAGGCCATTAGGTACGAAACCAAGCGATGCACAGCATGACCACAGTCGAGTCAAAGCGGCCGCGGGCCTGCCATTCGACTACGTAGTGGCAGACCCATGTCTTGAGTCCACTGACTGCTGCTGCCCCACGACCGACAGCGCCGGCCCGCCGACCTCTCTAACCAGAAAGCACGTGACTCTAACCACGCACCACGCTGTGTTTGTTTGTTACGGTCCCGCGCCTGCGCGCTTGCTCCGCAGCCCCAGGCACGCTCCTAGAATATATGCACACTCACACTCTGATTGGCTGTCGCCAAATTTCGTGCGCCTACCACCTATTTTCACCACCCTCGCTCACCTCTGCTGTTATGTATACAAGACCATCTTTTGACTTTTGTCACATACACAGGAACACTTCAGTACAGGAACACCCATCCTCTCGAGTACAGGATACGTCCAAGCTCAGTACAGGAACGCAGCACCAGTGTCGAAATAAACAGCGCTCGTCTGAACCAGACCGCCGCATCTGCCGTTTTCGCCCCCGTTTTCCCTAGCCCCTGAACGCTTCTCCGCTTTCGTGCGTTGTTTATCTGCCCGCAGAAAAAACAACAACCACAACAAGCGCTTTTTCTGACCGTCCTCGACCGTCACCTCGCTCTTCTGCCCCGATGAACGCCTCCTCGGAGCGCTCCACCGCGCCCTCTGGCGGCCGCGTCCGCCCCAACCCCAATGCCCCTGGCACGCAGCACCAGCCCCCGCACAGCGCGTACGCTGGATACCCTGGCGCGCCCGGCGGGGACTTCCAGACCACTGCGCAGGCGGCGGTGGCCTACGGCACGTACCCCGAGGAGCAAGTGCTCCGCCAGGGATACTACCAGCAGCCGCAGCACCAGGCGTACCAGCACCTTCAGCACCAGCACGCGGCGCCGCAGCACCACGGCCACCCTGGCCACCCCGGCCAGCACCCGCCTCCGCCGCACCAGGCGTACGCGCCTCCGGGCGCCGCCGGCGGCTACGCCGTGCATCCCGGCCACCCGGGCCAGCAGCACCCCGGCGACTTTGCCAACGACCAGGTGTTGCAGTCCAAGTACTTGGAAAACGAGATCATTAAGACCTTCCCCTCGAAGCAGGAGCTCGTCAAGTACGTCAAGACCGTGCTCAACGACGAGGAGCAGTGCAAGATTGTCATCAACTCGTCCAAGCCCAAGGCGGTGTACTTCCAGTGCGAACGCTCCGGCTCGTTTAGAACTACCGTCAAGGACCAGACCAAGCGCCAGCGTGTGGCCTACACCAAGCGCAGCAAGTGCGGCTACCGCTTGGTGGCCAACTTGTACGCCCGCGACAAGGACAAGAAGACCCGCACCTTGGGCGGCAAGAAGCTCGACGAGGACAACTTGGACGACAAGCTCTCGGAGTTGCCCCAGCTGGAGCAGGACCAGGCCAACGCCAGCGGCGAGATGTGGATCTTGCGTATGATCCAGCCCTCGCACAACCACGCCGCCGAGATCTCCAGCGGCGGCAAGAAGAAGCGCGGCAAGATGACCCGCACTCTCGTCGAGAAGCCCTTGAACAGACCCAACGGCCACTACTCCGACTTGGTGCAGACCCCGCACCACAACTTGAGCCAGGCGTTGGACGTCCACGGCCAGCCCGACCCGCTGGTGATTGCGGCGTTGCAGCAGCAGACCACCGCCGCTGCCGCCGCCGCGTTGCAGCAGCCCCCGGTTGACCCAGCCATCGACCCCAACGTCGACCCCAGCGTCCAGGACCACGACCACACGGCCCACTTTAAGAACAACTAAGAAACTTCCCCTGACGATCGGATAAGTCTGCCACAGTATAACCCCAGAAAAACCAAAAAAAAAAAAATGAAAGATTTCCTGCCTTTGATGGGCCGCAAAGAACCCTCGTTCTCACTGCTGATGAATGTGTATATTATTTGTATTGTAAGTTTCTAATAGAACATTGTATCGTGTTTCACTTCCAGAGTAGACAGGGAAGGAGAAATTTGACGGCAGCCGAGCATCACCCTCCGGCGCATGCAGTGCGTACTGCCTACACCTGATGACCTGACCTTGTGCACTGCAGACGAACGGCTGCGCGCAGCTCAGAAAACGGCCGCCATGGAGGTAGCCATCGCGTACAATTCTGGCGAAGACACGACCGCCCTCTTGCGTCCCCGCGCAAGAGCCGCAGCGTCTATTCTGAGTGACGCAAACTCAGATAACGGAATTGGGAGGGTATTTGGCGCCGCTGCTTCCATCTAGTCCCATTGCACGCTACGATAAAGGAACCGTCGTTGCTTGACGAACTCTCGCCTTTTCAGCAGCCCGCAAAACCGTTTTAGCGAGTCTCTGCAGCCGGCTGCGAGCTCAATTACGGCTCCATTGGCCCCAACCAGCGGTTCAAGCTCGCTACCAGGTAATTCTCGCTATAAGTTGAATTGAAACGGCACGACAGTCGTCACACGCGCCATGCCGTCGATATACGAACGCACCAAGGCCAAGTTCAAGAAGAACCGTCTGCTGGACGAGATAAACGAGGAGCGGCCGCGGCGCTCATTGTCGTTGCGCCGCAAGAAGACCGGCCCAAAGCGTACATCGTCGCAGGGTGCGGCGCTGTCGTCGGCGTCTAGCCTTCGCAAAGTGTCCTCAGAGAACACCAAAACCAATCTTGAGTCGGATGCCAGCACCTTTTCGCGTACCGCGACACCAGACATCCGCCCCGTGGAGGAGGTACCTGAACCAAAGACCCCACAGCCAGCCAAGGTGCCGAGCAGACTGCCCCTGCCCACACAGCCGTTGCTCGCAGAGACCGTGCCCTTGGAGGCCTCTTCCTTGCAACTGGACGGAGCGCCGCAAGATACGCTGCCAAGGCACCGTGGTTCGCAACATACTTCACCCAAGGCAAAGGCTGCTTCTCCAAGGAAAAAGTCGCAGGATGTGCTCACGCCTGTGCGACCAGAGCCCATCGTTCTAGACACCCCGCCGGGGGAGACCCTGCCGTTGTTGGCTAGCAATCCTGGCTTACATGACCACGCGCATGGTTCTTCGAGACAGCGTCCCCGGTGGTCGATACTAGTCGTGGTGTTGTTGCTTGTCCTTCTTGTGGTTGCTTACCTTTTGTTCACCTACCAAAACAGCATTGCGTTGTCAGCGGTGAGCACAAACGTGCAACCACACCTTGCGGGCATCACAACCACAGGTCTAACTATCGATGTCAAGGGTACGTTGGTCATTGACTATGATCACATGGGAAACTTCCTTTACAGGTCGCTTTTCAAGCTTGGTGCTGCCTTGATTGGTGGAAAGGTGTTTATCGGTCCCAACAAACCCATGGGCGTGGAGATGAGTCTTCCGGATTTGGCAGATTTCGATTTTTTGCACATATGTGATGTTGAAATACCTCCTATGTGGCTCAACGTATCAAATAAAGGTACCAATGATGTTGACTTTGATACATACACAGAGTTGGATGCAGAAAACGTGGTTCTGCTAATTGATGGGCTCTCACGCCTCAACGCGAAAAATCAGACTGTTTTGATAAGAACTACACTCAATACGAAAGTACTGACCCGAATACTCTCCTTTGAGAACAGGCGCATACAAATCACGCAAGCATACCTCCTTGATGACTTGCTTCGTGATCCGAGCGTTAATGTATCAGCAGTGTCCGTGCAGTCAAGACAAGATACGCTCTGGTTCAACTCTACTGCAGAGTTTACTTCTCCTTACCCTGTACCTGACTTTGGGGTCTCCAGATGGGATGTTTTCGCTTCTGACTGCGAGGCCACGAAGGTCAAAGTGGGCCATGTGGATGTAAATCTTGACTTCACCAAGGGAAACTACAACCTGGTCGAATTGGCCGGCCAAGTCTTCAAGGTTGAGGAGAGCCTCTTGTCCGTTTGTGAAAACGGGTTCACGCCAATCAATAGCATCGCTCAGGATATACTCGATGGAGTACCTACCAGCTTGTACGTGAAGTTGAGCAAAAATCAAAGTCGTGATCTTCCACTTTGGTTTACGAGGATATTCGCCAAGGTTTACGCAAGAGTTCCATTCTCTTTACCGAAGCAGAGTATGCGCATTGAGCGGCGTACCTCTGCTTTACTCTATGACTCAGTGCACATTGAGGTACCCCCTGGAGATGGGCTAGTCATTTTTGCGAGCACCAACTTCACGATTACGGACATTGCTCCGAGGTCCTGTTTTAACGTTAGCCTTGAGGCAGATGATATCAACAGTGAGTTCCTTCTTAGGAACGGTGATAAGGAAATGTTGCGCGGATGGGTTGATTCGCCAAGTTCTGTGGTGGTGAATCAGAATACCGAAAAGGAAGATGTGGACGTTTTATTCTCACTCGAAAGTGTACAAGTCGAGGGAACGCAGCCTCGTACACTTGGAAAATTTATTGATATGGCTCTTAATGGAGAGCCTCTCGAGGGGTTGTGTTTAGATGTCAATGTTGACCTGGTACTTATTGACCTTCCGGTGCTAAGAACCGAGCTTAAAGGATTGAAAATCCATGACATTGCGCCCGTGATTAGCCCAGTGGGATCAAACATGTTGGAAAACTTGCTTCATAACCTCAACATCACTGTGGAACAAATGTTGTATCTTCGTTCAACCAAGAAGACGGCTACATTCGCTTTGGACTTGAGCATACAAAATCCCACAAATATTTCGCTCTCTATGGCTGATGAGGTGCAGTTCGAACTTGGCTTCAATGGAAGCCAATTCGGCATCGTCAATTTTGCGTCAATCGATATACCTGCCGATCAGGAGACTTTCAGCGTGAGCTCAGAGGTGACATTGGTCGCTGACACTTTGGCGAGCAAGGCAAAGATGGAGGAATTGATTGGGCGCTTCATTTCGGGCTCAGCGAATATTTTCGTTGACATCTTGGGTGTGAAGCTGTCCAACGAACAGATTCTGGAATTACTTTCAGAAGTTCATTTCCCCAGGATCAAAGTGCCGAAGAACATTGGTTTTGCAGCTTTGGATGAGGACCAATCCCCAAGCCCGTTCTTACTCGGCTCGACCGTCCACATAATAGGCAAAAATGTCGAGGTGGAGATCTATAACCCCGTGGAAAACCTCGAGCTTCAGGTAGTATTGTTCAAGGCAGTGGCAAGCTACGAGGACTCCCCAGTGGGCTTGACGACCTCGATAGAATATCTCATGGTGGAGCCGGGCGACTATCATACGCCGCGGATTCCAGTGCGGTTGGGAGATGGTGTTGGAATGGACTTTATTCGAAAGTACATCAACGGCCAGGTGCAGATAGACGTCGAGGCACTATTTCTGGTGCGGATGGATAACTTTGAGTTGTCGTTGATGTACCACGGAAAAGGCGTGAGATCGCAAGTTAGGTTGTAATTCAATTCTAGAGTACCTCAATTTGAAAGTGCACAGTATGGCGTCTCATGGTAGTCTACCTTTTAAGAAAGGGCTCTGTGGCCGAGTGGTCTAAGGCGGCAGACTCAAGTTCTGTTATCGTAAGATGCACGCGTTCGAATCGCGTCGGAGTCATTATAACATCTTCCTTTCTTCTTTTTTTCTCTTTTTTGCAAACCTTCTCTTTGTGAATCGGTACGTAGTAAGAGCCATCACATGTGTCACCTTTTCAGCCAACTGCATGCTTGCTTCGAGGAATCGTTTTCAGGCCCGGATCGTGGTACCACGCCGAGGAGCATGAATCTGTTTACATAAGCAGGCAATATGCCTCAATTCAGCAATAGTGGTGACGAATGCAGAAGTCAAGGCTTGGAATGCAGGTATGTTTTGAACACATTGGAAGCACATCCGAAGCAACAGCTCTACCACCACTACGGAATGACTTCCGATAGCACCCACAGACCTCTGAGCACACCGCCATGCCATTGCCGGTGCCCCCCACGATGCCCAAGTCAGGCATAGTATACACAAACCTGCACTCAAGTTGCAAATTCTGCTATATATAGATGCAAACACGCCCCGATCCGGCACAGGCGCCAGGGAAAAGCAATGTGTTTATGACCGGCACACGACTTTTTCACAGTATATAAGCTGCGTCGATCCGGATTGTACAGGCGCTACCGGAGGTCCTTTCATTTGATCCACCAAAACACCCCACATTCGCTATGCTTGGATACAAAGTTGCCACCGTCGCTGCGCTTGCCGCCTCTGTCGCCGCCGCCACCCCGGCGTGTGTCCTCGCCTGTGTTGCCCAGGTCTCCAAGGGCTCGCTGTGCTCGGGCTTGAACGACTTGTCCTGCCTCTGCTCGAAGGAGTTCTCCTCCATCGAGAGCTGCTTGGCCAAGATCTGCCCCAACGGCTCTGCCAGCGACGCCAAGAAGAGCTTTGAGAGCTCGTGCTCCGCCGTCCCTCACAGCTCTGCCGCCAGCTCCGCCGCCAGCTCCTCTTCCAGTGCCTCCAGCTCTGCCGCTCCTTCCAGCTCTGCCGACGCGTCCAGCACTGAGGCCTCTTCGTCGGCTGCTGCCACCACCGAGTCGTCGGCCGCTGCCGTGAGCTCTACCCCCTCCTCGGTGGCCGCCGAGTCCTCGGTGGCTGCTGAGTCCACCCAGGCCGCCTCCAGCGCCCCTGCCACCACGCAGACCACCAAGGCCGCCCCCGCCGTCTCCCTGGAGGCACCTGCGACTTCCACGGCTCCCGCCACCTCCGAGAAGCCCACGTCGTCGGCTGCCCCCACCCACTCCGTCACCTCGGCCTCGCACAACGGTGTCGTTGCCAACGGTGTCAATGTTGCCGCTTTGGTCGGCCTTGTTGGCGCTGCGTTGTTGTGAGCGCGAAAAATGCATGTTCTTCGTAATACCAGTTTGATTCGGAACCATATACATCATCGTTAGGCTAGCAGTAGCATCTTGTAGCTGAAATAGTACCGCCGGATAGCAAACCTAGTCCATACTTTGCCGTTTCCCTTGGTTCTCCATGGCCCATTTCCAGATGGCTTTAGATAGCCCTTAATGTCTCGTTTCAAGAGGGCTCGGCATAGCTGGCCCTTTCTACCTGCATATACAAAGGAGCATAGGCGTAGCTCTGTGCTAAGATCCCTGAAGGCTCAAAGCCACGTTTCTACACGTGATCGAGGCAGATGAGCGACCAAGTCGGCCGTGATATCTATCGCGGCTGCATACAGAATTAGTGGTGCTGCTTATTGTATTTTCGCCAATTTGCAATCCCCCGGGCTCTCCGCGGAGATGCCGACCGCGTATCTGGAGGAACCCGGGCGCGCGGTTGCAAATATTTAAACCTAAACCGCAGCACTTTCTCTTCTTCTCTTTGTAGCAATCCACCTTTGCCCCCTTGTCATTGCTCGTTCCATAGAGAGTCTGTTTTTTGTTGAGTAGCAGCGTATTGACACTCGCACACATCGCTCTTGCTTTATACTCCTTATCTCAACCAGCATTTTCTCAGCTCCCACGCACTCACCATTCCCTGAATTTGCGCCATGGTCGTCTCCCTCTTGAACAAGGAGGAAATCGCCGCCAAAAGGCTTATCCCGTACACTCTCTACTACGGCACTATTGTCCACACGCCGGTCCTCGGCGAGCTTAAGATCTGCTTCAACACCCTTATCGGAGTCAACCCGGACGGAAAGATCGACTTTTTGCACGAAAACTATAGCCCTGCGCTCCACGATGGCAGCAGCCCGCGCGAGTTCTTCCGGGCGGAGTCCAAGATTGAGAGCTTTGAGTTTGTCAACGTCGCTGGCGACCCTTGCAAGTTCTTTGTGCCTGGCTTTGTCGACACGCACATCCACGCACTGCAGTACCCCAATACCGGCATCGGCTTGAACGTGCCTCTCATGGACTGGCTCAAGACGTACACGTTCACGCTCGAGAACCAGTTTACCGACGCCAACGCGGGCAAGATCAACTTGGCCGCGGAGGTGTACTCGAAGGTGATTGATCGCACGTTGGCGGCGGGCACCACTTGTGCATCGTACTTTACTACTATCGATGCCGACACCTCTATGCTCTTTGCCGAGCTTTTACTTAAGAAGGGCCAGCGCGGGTTCGTGGGCAAAGTATGCATGGATCACAACGAACCCTACCCAGATTATGAGGAGGATCGCAACTCATGCTTAGACTCGATGGCGGAAATTATTGAGCACATTGAATCCATCAACCCCAAGAGTGACGTCTTGGTCAAGCCCATAGTCACTCCTCGATTTGCACCAGTGTGCTCCGGTAAACTCCTCAAGGACTTGGCCGCTATCTCCCGTGACCACGGCTTACCAATCCAAACCCACATAAGCGAAAATGACGAGGAGATCTCTTTAGTCAAGGACCTTTTCCCTCAAAGCTCCAGCTATGCCGGCGTCTACGATGACCACCACTTATTGACCCCTTCCACAATTCTTGCCCATGCCGTCCATCTCACCGACGATGAGCGCAAGTTGATCAAGAGCAAGAACTGCTCCATCTCACACTGCCCCACCTCCAATACATTTTTAGGAAGCGGGGCCGCTCCAGTGAAGAAGTATTTGCACGAGGATAAGATCAATGTGTCGCTTGGAACAGACTTGTCAGGTGGGTTTGAAGCCTCCATATTGGGGATCATGAAGCACTGCATTTTGGTGTCCCACCATTTAGCCATGGACAAGAGCTATACAGACAACGACATTAAATTGACTCTCGCTGAGGCTGTATTTATGGCCACTCAAGGTGGCGCAGTTGCTGTCGGACTCGGGGAACAAATAGGATCGTTTGCTGTGGGTAAAAGCTGGGATGTGCAAATGGTCGATTTGACCAATGCTGGCTCTCCTGTTGACGTGTTCCCGTGGCAGAAGCCCGAATCTGGTTCCTACACTGAAGTGAATTTCAGAAAGTTCAACGACTTGCTTGGTAAATGGGTCTTCACAGGAGACGATAGGAATTGCGTTAAAGTTTGGTGCAATGGTCGCCAAATAGTTGACAAGACACAAGGTTGGGTTATCGTCAAAGACCTCTAGGCTGGAATAGACTACTTCATAATGAGACATGAACCAAAATGTTGCTCGTATTTCAGTAACTCGGGGCTCGTAAGACCTTAGAAGGATATAGCCACTTTTGACGAAGGCAACTCCTACAGTCGGTCATTTTACTTCTATTAGTTTTCTTGTGCAGTGAGCGGTATATTAAACCGAAATATATTTACGACTCCACAAAGTCCTCTCTGCCGAAGTTGGGTTTGCCTCCCAACGTAGCGAAGAAGTCACCGACATAGGCGGTGGGAGCGTACTTTTCACCAGAGGCGTAGACGTCGTCCCAGTTCGTGATAACATCCTGCAAGAAAGGCAAGCCCGCGTTAACCAAGTTGTTGACGGCGCAGAGAGAGCCACCTTGCGAAGTGTGTGTGAAAAATTCAAGAGTATTATTAGACATGGAGGGAGGAGGACGAGCGAAGTCGGAGATGGTGCGCATCACCACCACGCGGTCGTAGTCCACCAATCCAGCCTTTGTCATGCGAATGATTGCCTCCAAGGAAGCGTTATCCTCCTGAGCTGTGGAGCAGTACGTGGCAGTCCCATTGGTAATGAGAGAAGTGTAGTAGGCAAAGTAGTCGCCCAAGACATTACCACTGAAATAGTTGTCTGATGTGAGAACATCACAAGCCACTGGTTTCGGGTTGGCGCGAGCAGCGGGCTCGGCATAAAGGGCACGGAACTTTTTGTTGGCGTCAGTACCATTGTCCAAGGTAGCATTGGAAGCAAGGGCCAACGCATGGTCTCTCAAGTTCTTGTTCACTTCAAACACCTCAGTACCGTATACGGAACCAGGATATTGGGTGGGACTGTCTGTGTCGTACGCAAAGTACCCTGACTTCCACACCGAGTCGGTGGTGTTGAGCTCGAACGGGGAAATCTCATACTCGAGAGCCACTTGCACGGCAAAGTTCGCGAAGGTGACACCACAGATGGTGGTATGTTGGGGCTCTCCACCTGCAATTCCTGCGATCAAGAAATAAGTCTGCGTCAAGTTGAACACCGGAGAGAGCGTGAGCGCGGTTATGCTGGAGGCGGCATTGATTTCGCCCTCGCCGGTGGTCACCTGGCAAATAGAATAGTTAGAGGTGCAGTGGATAAGTGGGTAGATGGGAGATAAACCAGGGAGGGTGATGTTGTGAGCAAAGTCCAACTCTTTCAACCATGGGTCCCGCTCATAACTGAACATCGAAATGATGAATGCCTTCGGAGCGATGGGTCCGGACGATGACGGCTCCGTCACATTGAGGACTGGGTGCGCAGCCGCAATGGCTAAGAGAAATAACAAGACAAGCATTTGTGGAGTGAAAAATTTGCGCCATTTCGGCAATTTTATAATGCTGCTTATCTGGAACCGGAGTGCATGCGACCCGCAGATTGGCTCGACGAAGTCAAGCACTAGGTCGTTGTGAACGCAGTGCCGCAAACCACGGAAGATTTCAGGGTACTATTATCGCCCGAGGAATCCCAGCTTTGAACCGCACGAAGGTCGGATATGGGTACCCAATTACAGTGTACAGCAGCAATTACGCATCAGAAGGACCCTGCGTAGTGCGCTTCTATTCCCCCGGCGACTGTGATAGCATTGGAGAGGAGCCTACAAGGACGGAAGTTCAGTTCAGCGTTGCAGGGCTCTACCACTTGTGGCAACAAGCCCCTATCGCAGCTATAGCCATCTCGATAACTGCCGCTTTGCTCCGTGGGCTCGAGCCTAAAAAATATTTTCGGAACGCTGTCAAAGAAGCGCACGCAGTGCAGGAAGAGTGCGAGAAGGACCAGATCCCGGGCCCAAGTATCGGTCTCCATTCCAGAGTTTACGAGATCGCCATGCTGCCGTGGACCAAGTCTCCAAACACGAGATGTCGAGACTAGCGAAGAAGGATGTGCACAATATTTCAAACAAGGTTATCGATCCCAGGGCTCAAGTCCAGATAAGCGGGCTCTCGATGGGTCAATAAGAGGCACCAATTGGGCGTAGTTTACAACGTTTGGAGGCGTCGGAACGTACTATGCATCTATACCCCTCATTTCATCAGAACGTAGGCCCCAATGAGACCCGGAAGGGAAACTACGGCTCCAATAATATGCCGAGGTGGCATCCCGCTGCGTCTGATTGCAGACGATGGGTTTACGAAGCCGGCTTCTCCGCGGTGTAACCACCCTTTCAAGTGGACAAAGACCAACCGGCTGCACGACGAGATGGAACTACGTGCTCTTGAGCCTCCCAATCGCCTAAACTAAGACACCCAATTACAAGGCAGACGTGCTGTGAAGGCAATTGCTTTCCAGCAACCATTGCAACACAATCACAGCAACTGCAAGTGTCCCACACTGGTGGCTCTCAGGTGGCCCCGCGTGGATCCAGCTGCCCAAGTTGGCTGCGATGCCATCGCGAAGTCGTGCCCGTACCATATAGATCTACAGCGCTGCAGCTTACAAACAACACACCATGACGGTGGAGAAGCGGCGCGCGAGCGGGGCGTTCGATCCGCGCGAAGGCTCCGTGCTGGAGTACATGTCGCAGATGCTCACCAAGCGGCGACGGCAGGACCGCGATTTGTCGCCCGCGGAGGGCGCCAGCAGCAGCGACGACAGCAGCGACGCGTCCGACAGCGAGTCGGACAGCGACGACGTGCAAGGAGCGTCTGCCGGCATCATTGAGCGGCTTGTGCTCAAAAACTTCATGTGTCACGACGCTTTTGAGTTGCGATTTGGCCCGCAGATGAACTTTATCATTGGGCGCAACGGGTCGGGCAAGAGCGCCATATTGACCGGCATCGCGGTGGGACTTGGCGCCAAAGCCGCGGGTACGAACCGTGGGTCTGCCGCGCGGGACTTGATCAAGGACGGGAGGCTGACGGCACGTATCACCGTGGTGCTCCGCAACATGGGACCAGAGGCGTACCGGCCCGACGAGTACGGCCCCCAGATCGTGATCGAGCGCAAGCTCGTGCGCACCGGCGCCAGCACGTACTACATCCGCGCGCAGGACGGGCACTTGGTGTCCAACAAGAAGGCTACGCTCGACGACATCATGCATCGCTTTAACATCTCTGTTGACAATCCCCTTGCCTTCCTCTCGCAGGACCGTGCCCGTGAGTTCATCACCGCCACCACGGATCGCGCCAAGTACGACTTTTTCATGCAGGGGTCGCTCATTCACGACATCTTGGAGAAGTACAAGGCCATCTCCGACAATATCGTTGATGTCCAGGACAAACTCAAGGTGGCTCGCACCCATCTAGACGTTGCAACCAAGAATTTCGAGGATTCCAAGTCCTTGTATAACAAGTTCAAGCGCTCCGATCACTTGCGCCGCCAATTGGAACTCCTCCATGGCAAGATTTACTGGTTTAATGTGTCGCGGTTGGAGGCAAGGATCACCAAGTATACTCGCGGTTGCAGCCACGCCGAGGCTGACTTGGTCAAGGTGCAAGAAAAGTTGGCCGGCTACGAAATTTCCATTCCCTCACGTAACGAAACTCGTGAAACCATTGTCTCCAAGGCGCAGGCTGCTGAGCAGCAGGTAGAAAAATGGAAGGGTATCCTCGAGACACTGAAGCATAATGTGCAGACGCTACGCGCCAAGCGCGACGACTTTGTGGCGGAGATAAAAGCAAACGCTGAAAGTATCAAAGAAACCATGAAGACTATAGAGCGTCTCAATGGTGAAATACAAAAGGAACAGGAAAGATTGGACCGTTTGAACGGAGGATTCAAAGATGCATTAGTCGAAAGCTTGGATAAGTTCAACGAGGAGCAGCGCCGCTTGATGGGCGAAAGAGACAGTCTCCGTCACCGTATTGGTGCTTTTGATTCTATGAGCCATCCTGAATTGGATGCACTCCATAATGACTTGAGAGAGGTTCAAGGTGAGTTATCCGAGCTTCGCCAAAAACGACAGACTATTGTTGCCTCGCAACGCGACAAGTTCATTGCCTGGGGCAGCAACATCACGCGCCTCATCCAGCGTATAAAGCATGACAAATCTTGGCACGAGCAACCCATCGGTCCAGTGGGGGCGTACGTGTCTCTAAAGACCGAGTTCATGGAATGGAGGGATTTGGTAAACACTGTTTTCAATAGGATATTGGACTCTTTCTTAGTTTCGGACGAACATGACAGGAGAAAACTTTCACAAATGATGAAAGAGTTGGGTATCGACAAGAACATCGTTGTGAGAAAATTTGAAACATTTGATTTCCGTGCTGGAAAACCACAAGGCTACACAACATTGGATGAGATCTTACAGTATGAGAATGACAATATTCTCTTCACCTTGGTTGATAGCAGCAGTATTGAAAAAAGTGTCATTATCAAAGACAGGAGCTTGGCAGGTGACGTAACTAAGAACAAGAACATTATTTATGTCTATAGCCTTAAGGACCGGAAATCTGGTTATCGTTCTCGCAGGGACGAAAGATCATATCGATTGGATCCGGTTTATTACAACATTAGAGCACCACTCAAACTTTCAACCGGTGGATTAAATGGAGCTGATCAGCTCAAGGAGACCGATGACTTGATTTCGTCTGCAAATGAGAGAATCATCAAGCTCCAACGTGATATTCGCGAGGCTAAGATTTCAATCCAAAACAAGAAGCAGGCTCTTGAGGAACAGTTGAAATGGACAGTGCAATCGATTTCTAAAATCGACAATGAGATCTACAAGACGGAAAACCTTCTCAAAGATGATGGTGATTTGACTAGAATTGAAGCATTGAAGACACAGGTAACCGATTTCGAAGAACAAGTACAGCGCAACGAGAGTGTTATTGCGGGCTTGAGAGAAGAGGTGGAAGACGGTAAGAAATCCGTCGAATCCGCCAAGACGGAATTACAGCACACTTCTCATGAGTATAGCAAAGTGGCCGAGGCATTGGAACAAGCGAATAGGGACTTGGCCTCTTTTGATGTCGAAACAGATGTTTTGAACAACGAAAAGAGACATTACGAGTCTTTGAAAACCGCACGTCTTGAAACTATAGATACGTGCAAGCAGAAAATTACTGAGGGTAAGACAGCATTGGAACCCGTTCTACAGGAGGCCCTGGAGCTTTGTGACCGCGAGGAGGTTCCCATTAGCGAAGAAGACACAACTGAATCCATTACTCGCGAGTATCAAATTGCCCAGGAAGCGGTAAAGGAAGCGGAAAAGGCACTTGGAAGAACCTTTGAAGATATCCAACAAGAGCTTCTAACGAACAAGGATATCAGAGATAAGGCGCACCAACATGTGCTTGACTTGAATCAAATCTACGAGTCGCTTTCTCTGGACCTCAACTCAAGGTTTAACTACCTTCATACCACAATCATCAAGAGTATCAATGAAGCGTCTTCGTCATTTGAGCGGTCTTTAGCATTGAGAGGTTTCAAAGGCGAGTTGAAATTCGATTTTGCTGAGAAAGCATTATCCATGTTGGTACAAACGAAAGGCGATATGAAAAAGCGATCTGTGGAATCGTTATCGGGTGGTGAAAAGTCATTCACCCAGATTGCATTGCTTTTGGCAATTTGGAGAGTGATGGACTCTCGAATTAGAGGTTTGGACGAATTTGACGTGTTCATGGACTCTGTCAATAGAACTATTAGCATAAAGCTCTTGTTAAGTGAGCTCAGACAATACCCCAAGTCGCAATCCATATTCATCACTCCGCAGGACATTGCAGCGGTTGGTGACTTGGACAGTGACGACGTTATGATTTACAGAATGAGTGATCCTCGGCCCGATAATTAGTATAGATTATTGTACACTATTTACATAATGATACACGATTAATGACCCCTCTACACTTAGGATCATCGATCATGCTCATGAGACGGTCATTGATGCCTTCCGCAAGGTGAATAACAGGAGTTGGCGTGATCCCTGAATTTAGAGTTCTGAAACGCTCTAGATGAAACTTGACCTCGTCTGCCGTTGTGTCTGGTAGGCTTAGAGCAGCAGTTAAGAAATGCTGCATCACTTTTGGAGAAGCCCTTCTTTCCGTCAATGAATAAATAACTGTATAGTAGTATGCCATTGCCTCGAAAATTGTGTCGCTCAACTCGCGCATGCTATTAGAATTCGGAGGCTGCTCGTGCAGATAATGGATCGCCTGCGCAGCACAAGCCTTGAATAGATGAATGAAATTATCCTCCTTGACCACCACGCCGATGAGAATACTGGGAAACATCATCGGAACCTTTTTGATAAGAAGCAATGCTTCCTTCCAGAGATTCAATCGACATAGTGAAGACACGTAGAATGTATGCAAAATGAAATGAGACAGCGTGAGCGAGTCGGTGAGGAAATCAACGATGCCTGGTCCCACGTGCGACTTCACATATCTGTCCACCAAAGATGCGAACGCAGGTACGTCATTGGCATGCAACATTCCAGGAATGATTGCATTGTATGTGCGACCAAACGTATTGTAGACGTTTCTCTCGGCTGCAGGTGCATACAAGGCGATGCTGTTGTCGTCAGCCCACTGCCGCTGTTCCTCGTCAAACAGCGTCATGGATTCCTGGGGGATTGGAGGCAAGGGGTACTCATTAGTGCGAATATTAGCTCTTCTCCAGCGGAAGGCAGTAAATGCCAGAATCCTAGCCCTTGTCACGGATTTGCGGTCAGGCACAAAGTTTGCATGTCCCTTGAACTTGAACGCCAATTCTTTCACTGCGGCAAAAGCATTCTTTGTGTCACCAGCTATACTGTAGGCTTCCACAAGCGCTAAATTAAGTGCGAGGTAGGTGTCTCGGTGGTCAAGATATGAGTAGAATCGTTTGAAATATGCCATGAGTCCGCTGACGCGGAGAGCATCCCCCTGCTGCTGAAAGACCAACGCCAAACCCTCGAGCGTGCTGCGAGACACGAGAAACGGAAAGTGTGCCTGTGAGGATCTCGCTGAGAATGTGCCGCTCTCATAGAGCAGATGGTGGTCGATAATTTCGTGGTACACGAGCTTCGCACCATCGTAGTGACACATGCTACACACCTGTGCGGCCAAAAGCGACCACGTCTGGTTGCTCACAATGTCGCTTTGGCGATCGAGTATCGCATGTAGCGCATCCACGGCCTGCTCGAGGAGGTTGGAGGCAATGAGGTCGTGAAGAAACACCTGCACGACACCACTATCGACGGCGCCAGAATTCTTGCAAATATGACGGAAAACTTCAAGCCTGCTGCGCCCAGCAATGCTGAACACAGTTAAGGGCTCGGAGTGTCTTTGCCGGACCAATTCGTCCTCCACAGCATTAGAGGATGGGACACTCTCGGGGTCCAGTGCTGTCCCACTATGGGTCGTCCTGCGCCACGCCGACGTCCCCCATGCGCATAAAACCGGCCCATTTCGCACGCAGCTGCGCGGTGCAGCCGCGAGGGCACGCAAAACGGCAGGTTTTTGCGCCCAGCGCATGCTCCATAGAGGATGGTGGGGGGACGAAATGAAAAATGGCCTGCTGCTCGATCACGTGACACATCTTCACCCTGCACATGGTCTTATTTTTCACCGCTAGCACGGCCCTACTGCTCTTCTTACCCAGTGCTCGCGGACATGTTTGGTCGTGCTGGAATTGCCGCGTTCCGCGGTCGCTCTGTCGCCGCGGGATCGCAGAGTATTTTGCGCGCGGCTGGTGCCCCGACCCCCTTTCTTGCGGCAGCAGCCGTGCCCGTGAGGTTCAACTCCACCGGCGAGATCAAAAGCACCTTGACCTCTTTTGCAGACATCAAGGAGCCTGTCAGCCACTTGTCGCACGACCAGATTGGGTACCTTGACCTGATTGGCATGGCGCAGGGCTTTGGCCCGACGGCATTGATCGAGCGTCTTCTTGAATACACCCACGTCTACACCGGCTTGCCGTGGTGGGGCACCATCATTGCCGCCACCCTCGCCGTGAGAGTTGTAATGTTCCCGCTCTACGTCAAGCTGTCGGTGAACGCCGCCAAAATGACCAAGGTGAAGCCGCAGTTGGACCAGGTGATGCAGGAGCTTCGGGAGGCTGACCTGCCCCAGGACCAGGTCCAGGCCGCGCATAAGCGTAAGGCGTTGATGAAGGAGCACGACATCCACATGTCACACCAGATTCTTCCCATGCTCCAGTTGCCCATTGCTTATGGCTTCTTCCAGGGCTTGCGTAAGATGGCCAACCACCCTGTGGATGGCTTCTCCACTCAGGGTTACTCCTGGTTCTCCGACTTGACCCAGGTGGACCCTTACTGTGGCTTGCAGGTGATTGCTGCAGCCGTTGTGGTGTCCATGGTGCGCCTTGGTGGCGAGACCGGTGCTGCGCAGATGAATCCCATGATGAAGAAGGTCATGACTTACGTGCCCATCCTCTCCATCTTCATAACCAAGGAGTTCTCCGCCGCCGTGGTGTTGTACTTTGCTATGAACGCCACCTTCTCTTTCGTCCAGGCCTTGATTTTGCGCAACAAGTATTTCCGTTCTTTTGCAAAGATGCCGGCTATAGAAAAGCCCGTCCCTGTCGAAGGTGCTCCGCCAGCCCCTACCACCGTGAGTGAGTGGTGGAAAGACTTCAACAAGAACATGAACAAAAACGTTGAAAAGAAGATGAGCGATTCCAACAAGAAATTGGGTGCCATCCATAGGAGAAAAAACGATGTAAATAGTGGTTTCATCAAGAAACATTAACTTGTATAATACACAGCACTTGCAAGCTACATTTTGTTTTTGATACATGGCGTGAAATTTCTAATTATCACAGCGTTATTCGGCATCGCCTTCGACAAGCACCTGCTCCTTCTCCTCAGGCTCGGCAACTTTGTCGTGTGCGAATATGCTATGGAAGTTCAGAATGAGCTGCTCAAGAATCGAGTTCATGAATCCGAAATTGTTAATCAAGCAGTCCAAGCTGCTGGCCTCTGTGAGCGCAGGACCAATGACAGTAGCTAAATTGGAAGCCGTCATTTTGTTATCATCACTGAACTGTGATACCTTGTTCAAATGTCTCAAGAGCGCCTTTATGGTATGATAGTTATCAGTGGGTAACATCATCAAAATACTCTTGCACTTTTCCGTGGTTACCTCTTCTTGCAGCTGTTTCAAGCCAAAGAAGGCATCGATCACCTTGTCGCTCAACAAAGCGTCCGGTAATTCTCTGAAGTATGACTTGACACAGCTCGTCAATGCATTAGTGTCATACACACGGTCCTCAAAGTTGAGCATTCCAGCCTTGTCAATAGATGCTTTGAGATGGCCAAGCTCGCTAATCGAGGAGCTGATTCTATAAATACCCACGTCTTTGATCCCAAACTCCTCGATTTCTTTGAAGATGACGGTAAGGAAGCGCGGGCACGATGTGCCCTCTCTGGCACACACTGCACTTATGGGAATTCCAAAAGTAGTATTCATGTTGGTGAGCCTAGGATTAAGCCGCTTCGAAAAGAACCAATGTCTGTTTGCGTAATTCAACTTGACTAACCAATTATTCAAGTCGATTTCGGTGGGTGCCTGGAAGAAGAAATCATCCTTGGTCACATCCGAGTCAATCTTAAAGCACATGGGCAACAAATAAACTGGGAAAATCTTTCTATTTTTCAAGGGAATAACCACAAACGGCTTCTGTTTTGGGTCCGTGAAATGATCGGCATTGGGTAACTCACGAACGCTGATAGATCTCTCATTCGGGCCCAAGCCGACGTTAAGAGAAAACGCTCTATTCTTGTTGAAAAGTCCACTGATTTTGAATCGCGAGGAGGAGTTCGATTTGTACGACAACGACTGCCGCCGCAATGCGGAGTTTGATGATTTCTTCTTGAGCGCAGTATGAACTGCGACCGATCCACCATTCCCACTGTTGAGTGTACTCGCAGAGGAAGTATTGGTGACAATAGATGCTTCCTTGCCTGTCTCCTTGGACTTTTTGCGGTTGTCAATCGTCAAGATTCTGTGTTGCTCCTTCAACACTGACTTGAACAATTTTGTCTTATCCTTCTCCAACAAAGTAAACTCTTTAAGACTTTGAGAGTTGATGAGAGATTCATCTAACTTCAATAAGAACTCAAATTCCCTGGTATCGTTATGGCTGATTTCATGATTTTCAGCTTCGTCAAGGTCTTCAACGCTTAATTCTTTGATTAATTTGAATATAAGGTATCTCTTACTGAAATTTATCAAGTTGTTGTGCCATGTGGGGCACCGGTTGATATCAAGCAAATTCTCGATAATCCAGCCAAAGCAGGGCAAAAGCGGCTCATTGGGCATGGCCAAGTCAGAGAGCTCAAGCTGGCGAGGGAGCAATGCCGCAAGATCGTCGTATGAAGCTTGGTCCTCTTCATTGAGAGCATTTGACGCTTTGAGCCACAAGTTCGTGAATGACCTACTCTCCGGAGAGTAGATCACATTGGTTATGGCAGTCTCAATGCATGAGGGGATCGCATTCGTCCCTTCAAACACAAATTGGTTATCGCTCATTTTAAGTTGGGAAATCTTTGTCATTAGCAAAAGTGTCTTCATTCTGTCGAGCCTTTCGTCCACAGTGATGTTGAGATCGGTAAGTTGGATCAAGAGATAGCTCCTGAATTTGAAGTATAGCTTGAAAAGTTTAACAAACACCAAGGGAAGCTTCTTCAAGACTAATTGGCGATCCTCTGGATCGGTTAATGATTCAAAGTAGTTGAAGATGTTTGAAATTACCAACTTGTCATCATTAACAACATTTTTCTGCAACGCGAAATCAAGCAACGCGTCTTTTTCAAATTGAATCTCAAGCGCTTTGTATACATTCACCCAATCTTCTGCCTTGATACCTTTGTAGAACACAGCGAGCAACTTGTTGAACTTGTGCAAGAACTTTTCAATTTTGTGGATATTCTTATGACCCGGCAAATTTCTGTTCATTGGAACTTCATGCAACGAGTGGCTGAAGCGGAACTCATTCATGAGATACTCATCAAACTTTGGTATCTCAATTGGCCTATAAGTCTTCTTCACGAAAAGCTTCTTCAACTTTTTGTAGTAGTTGACCAAGGTCTCAAAGGACTTTTCCAAAGTAGAGTCAATCTTGTTTGAGTTGTACCACTGCAAAATTTCGTTTCCAAAAAGCTTAAGGAGTTTGATTAAGATTTTCTTGTTCGTCAAGTCCAGAGCGAAGTTGCTGTAGTAGTTATTGATAAGAATAACCAACACCTTCAAGATGTTGATTTGTATCTTCAAAAGCAATGAGTAGTCAACCTCTCCCAATTCTTTCAAATCCACATTTGGATCAAGGTTCCAATTAGGGAACTCTCCTTGCGATTCAGGCAAGCCACGCTTTTCCAAGAAGCTTTTCTTCATAACGGAAATGACAGCATTTCCTGAATTCACAAATCGGTGAGCAAGTTTGTCCAAAAGTTCTCTAGTGGTCACAAACGCATTGTAATTCAACAAAAAGACAAATCTATACTCCGACAAGTCCATAACAATGTTCTCACCAAAGTACCGCGAGTCAATCAACAATAAATCAATCAACTTGTCAATAGAAGCAAATTTAGGCACAAACTTCAAGTTCTGAGCAAACTGAGGGTTCGACGTGCTGGAAGATTCACCAGAGATGACGCTGGCAAATTTGCCATCTCCCTCTTTTGGTAAAACAGGAGAATTCCCGGCGCTGATGGTGAAGTTATTAAACTTTTCAGAGTTTAAGATGTCGTCAACATCAAGGCCCAACCCAGGCACGTCTTCTTCCTCGTCGACATTCTCAATGTCTTCCAAGTTGTTCCCACTGGCGTTTGAAACCGAGTTAGAGTCCAAGTTCATGACATAATCGTCAAGACGGAAAATCAAGTCATTTTCAACGACAATATTGTGTTTGTCTTCGTGCACTGTAGCCGAGGCGGGGGCATATGAGGTAGTGGACGCGCCCACCGGGGTACCCACTAATTCATCATACTTTTTCAAATTGATCTTGAAAAAGTTGTTATTGAAGAGGGGGATCCGAGATGCGGGATTCGTATCGCTGTTAGGTACGTGGAGGGATGTCGAGGAAACATTAGTGTTCAAAAAATTATCCGTCAGGGTCGTGCTCAACGACGTGGAGGAATCATTGGAATGCAAGGAGAGATTCGAGCCAGCATGGTTCGGATTCTTGACAAACGTCGACACGGATTCCAATTCCTTTTCGGGCGATGCAAGCACCTTCATATAGCCCTCGGGAAGCTCAGGTTCCAACGCCAAGGACAATCTCATCACCTTCTCCAAAGAAATCGAGTCACAGTTGATCTCAATCAACTTGTAAAGCTTCAGCTGGATATCCGGGTCAACCACTGATGTAGTAAGCTTTTGGGTAGAGGGGGCAAACGTGGGCGGCAAGGACTTGGAGTCGTCATTGTTCACACCGAGGTATAACACCTGGTTAAGGCTTTCATTGGAGAAAATGAACCCCATATTATCATATCTTTTCAAGACATCATCATTGTACTTAATAATCTCGTTGTAATTGGTCAAGTTTGACAAGTATTCGTTCCAGCGGTTAAAGGAGTAATTGATACGCTTCCATACAGACTCGAGTTCGCTAATCTTGACATTGGAATTGTTAATCACCAAGTCGCCAAAATAGGGGATGACTCTTTCCTTGGGATAGATTTTCCCCAAACCTCTTGGGGCCATGATATGATACGAGTCTCTTGTATTCAACTTTTCATCGTCGGAGACGTCCTTTTTGTCAGCAATGGAGGTGGACCCATTTGCAAGATACCGTCTATCAAGCTCAAACAACACGGGTGACCAGTCATTCTTTAACAACTTGATGTAGTCAGGGGAAATCATCGACCAAATTTTTGTGAGGCGCAACACGGGCTGCGATAAAATGATGGAGGAAATGCCCAACCACGACGACATGTTGCCTGACTTGTCGAGCAAGCAGCCCAAGTCGATCCACTTTTCCAAGAGACGTGCCTTTCTTTCATACTCGGCAGTGTTGGGAGTCAACACCGGAGACTCGAGAAAAAGGTGATATATGAGCAACCTCGAGAGGTAATGTATGTGACTGTCATTGTTGAAAATCAAGGGGTTCTTCTTGTAGAAAAGGTCTGGCACCCCTGACTCGTTGATGGCCGAGTAGAGGAGTAACGACTTGTCGATGTTGGAATTCCAGTTGCTGAAGAACTTCAAGTCTATGGAACTGATGGTAGATGCAAATTCGATGAGGTTGGTCAGGTTCATGAACACAGTGGAGCTTAAATCCTGAAACACAGTGTTAGCTTCCAAGGAAGCCGAGGTATCATTTGAGACGAGTTCAATGAGGGACTGCTGCTTGTGGAGCATTTCTTCCTTAACGGTGGAAACCTGTTCGATCAAGCTCTCGTCGCTGAGATTGTCAGTAAAGGTCTCCAAAAGCAGCAATATGCTGGGGGCAATATCGGACTTGAGGAGAAAGCCGTGGAAGTTGTTAAGAACGTTCTCGAGGACCAGCAACACGCGCTGGGTGATAATGGTGTTTTCGTAATCGCCGTCAAACTTCGAGGAGTAGAGGCCGGTGAGGAATGCATTAATGAGCCGTAGTACGTGGCTAAAGTCGGGAAGTAAAGGTAGTATGGCAATAAGGTTGTTGATGACAGTGTCCTTGTCTCCAAAGATGATGTAGTGCACAAGCAGCTCGCGGGAGGAGTCCAGAATATTTGTGAGGTCCAACTCCGGGTGCGGGAGGGCGGTTTTGAGGTAGGAGATGGAGCCGGCCGTCGAGTCCAACGGGTCAACGAGAGTGTCATCCTGCTGGGGATCCGAGGTGGCGGCGCCGTCGGCGTCCTTGGGCTCATCGACGGGGTCGTTTGGCGGCTCGTTCTCCTTGTCGGCGTCAAATGCAGGCTCGGAATCGGCAGGCGGGGCCACGGGCTCGTCACCGTGCTCTTGCACGGTGCGCACCAGGGGCACCACGGTCAGGGCGTCGTGGAAGGTGGAGGCGGAGTGGTTACCGTGGGCGTAGAGCAGCGCCGGCACGCCCAGGGAGGAGGAGAGGGAGTGGGAGTGACCGTGGTGGGTGTCGCGGGAGGCGGAGTCGTCATTCTTGAAGCTCTTGGCGTTCAACTGCAGCTTGTAGAGATACAAGTGGGAGCCGCGCAACTCGGCGCGAAAGAGGCGTAGGGTGGCCTCGTTGATGTCGCCGCCAATGATGGCATTGACCCAGCCATTCTTGACGACGCGGTCGTCGTAGTCGCCCTTCACGAGCAGCGACACCGGGTCGAGCGGCGTCTGGCTGTCTTCCACGTAGAGCGAGCCGACGCTGCGGCGCTTCTCCTTATTGTTGCGAAAGATGCGCTTCATGGTGCGGTTGTGTGGCAGCCAGGAGCGCGCCAGGCGAGGAGCGACGCGTCGCGGGCGGAGGAGGACGCGTGCACGGGGCGCCGGGGCAGCTCAGCTTCGCGGTGGAGGCGCTGGCGGCGGGTGGGGCGAGGAATCGGGATCCGGGAGGGCACGCGGCGGGTCGCAGCTTCACCGAGAGATAGCGCCGGCGGGAGGGGCCAGAGCGGGGCAGGCAGTAGGAGCGACCGTGCGATGCGGCTCGTGGCGTGTGCTGGAACTAGCACGGCGGCGCAGCGGAGGATATAAGAAAGCGGTGCCAACACCAGGCTTTTTTTCGTGTAGTGATCCTTGACGAAAAAGTGGCGGTGCGCGCACGACGCCTCGGCGCCGGAGCACCACGCTGGCGCGGTGCGGCGTGCGCGCCCACCTTAGCCGGCTGTCTCAGGTGCCTATGCAGGGGTCTGCGTGTCGCCGCACCCTGCGGGCGCGCCCCGCGTCCGGTGCCGCGGGTGAAATTGGCTCACACCGGGCGCTGCCCCAAACTGTATTCCTGGGCGCGCGGCGCGGGTAGCGACCGCACTGTGTGCAGGCACCCCTCTTTGCTGGCTGCCCCTCGGCACGGCGCTGTGGCCACGGTAGTGCGCCGCTGGGGGCGGCCGCTTGCGCCTTCTCCTCTGCGGGCTCGGCGCCCTGGCTGCGCGGGGTGGGGCGCTCGGGTGCCGGAGGGCTGCAAATATGCACTAATTGGGAAAGTGCGGGTGCCCGTCGCGACTTGCACCTATTGTCAAATGAGGAAATTGCCACGTTGGCCCTCCGCCGATCACAATGGCGCATTGTAGATGCTCTTTGACCCCTGGCCGTGCCATGGGCTTGATCCCGAGCCTGTGGGGTGACCCCTCGCTGCTCAGATCAGGCTAAAGTGGGCCCCAGGCCATCCCGTACCTGCAGGATAAACGGCCGCTCCAAAGTAGGCATAATTAAACCCACACAAAACGACAAAAAAAAGACCACCGTGCACCATAGATCACCACCGGAGGACCGCTGTGAGTGCTTCGGACAGCATCCTAGGACAAGCACGCTGGAATGGCAACAGACAGTGCCACCATTTTGCACCCATTTTGAGCCGCGCACGCCTCTATCTCGGCCGCGCACACAGGATTTTTCAGCCGGCCCAGTGCTGCTTCTGCAACCCATGAACGCGACGCCGGCGTTTGTACGAGCAGGTCGCGTGCTGCTCGGCCGTAATGCTTGGACGCTCTGCTTGCGACACAAGTCGATGCTCGAGCGCCAGGTCAGGGCCCCGGACGCTGCCGATGCTGGCACCGGACTCGGAACCGAAGGCAGCCCCGACCACGTCGACTACTTGCACCGCAAGTCCATCATCACCGCCGACCCGCTGCGGTACTACCCGCTGATGGCCGACTTCCGACCCACCGGCAACATGGAGCCTATTCGCGTGGGCGACTTTGTCGACAAGTTTGCCGAGTACGACTTCATGCAGCACACCAACAGGCGGTACCCGAAGACGTACATCGTGGAGGGCCGCATCGACTCGATACGGAAGGCCGGGAAGGGCTTGTTTTTCGTCGATCTTGTTCAGGACTATGCCAAGGTGCAGTTGGTGGTGAGCAACCGGTTGATGCTCCTCAGCCGGGAAGAGTCAAACGACCACCACCAGTTCTTTCGTCGCGGCGACCACGTGCTGTGCATTGGCGAAGCGAGTGTGACCCAAGTGGGTGAGCTCTCGCTCAAGCTCACGCGACCCATGAAGCTCGCCTCGCCGAATCTCCACTCCATCTCCGTGCCGCGCAAGCTAGTAAACCGCGAGCTCATCAAAAAGAACCGCGTGCTCCAATACATCATCGACTCTGACCTGAAGCAGCGGATCCTCATCAAGTCGCTCGTGACACGAGCCATGCGCGACTTTTTCCATCTGCGGTACTTCATCGAGGTGAATACCCCCATACTCAGCGGGCTTGGTACTGGCGCCAATGCCCAGCCTTTCGAGACCCGCCTGGCACATGTGGAGGAAAAGTTGCAGTTGCGAGTGGCGCCCGAGCTCTGGCTCAAGCGTCTTGTGGTGGGCGGGTTCGATAAAATCTTTGAGATTGGGGCTTCGTTCCGCAACGAGGGCGTGGACGCCAGCCACAATCCCGAGTTCACCACTTGCGAATTTTACCAGAGCTTCACCGATTTGGAAGGTCTCATGGAGATCACCGAGGAGATGTTTGCCTTCGTGTACCGTGAGCTCGACCGCGAGGTGGGCAATATGCGGTTGCTTCAGAAGCATCTTCCCGAGCTTGAGGCTCTCGGCGCGCTTGGCTTCGAGCGCTACGAGTTCATACCAACGTTGGAGGCAAAGACCGGTGTGCCATTGCCGGAAACACTCGACTCGGACTCCTTGGTGGCCTATCACTCCGCCATCGGCCAGCCTGTGCCCAAGGTGCGGTCGCCAGCGGCCTTGCTTGACAACTTGGCCTCCATCTACCTCGAGTCGATCCACGCCGACTCATACAAACCCGTCTTCATCTTCAATCCTCCTGCCGCTCTCTCGGCGCTCGCCAAGTCTACAGTGCGCGAATACGATGGTCGCCAGTACGAGGTGTCGCTGCGGTTCGAGCTCTTCATCCACGGCAGCGAGTTCGTCAACCTGTACGAGGAGGAAAACTCGCCCTTCGAACAGCTTGCGAAACTCAAGGCACAGCAACAGGCCAAGGCGGACTACAACGATGCCGATCTGTTGATCCCAGACTGGCACTACGTGCGGGCGCTAGAGTACGGGCTTCCGCCGACGGGCGGCTGGGGCTGCGGCATCGACCGCCTCGCCATGCTCTTTTCAGGCTCCAGCCGCATCGAAGACGTGCTCCTGTTTGGCAACGTGCGCGACGTTGTCAGGCAGTGACGGCCCGCTCACAAAAACCTTACTGTACATAGCTCCACATAGATGCCAACGTCGCGTAGTGCGAGCGCGGCTTTTTGCAACCGGTCGTGTGACCAACCGAAAACATCCAGATCTGCCGCACCGGAGCTTCTTCTTTGGACCCACATGGAAACGCAGTTTTTTGAGCAATTGGAGGAGCGCGATGGCGTGCGGCTCCTGTGGTCGAGTGTGCCGAGGTCAGCACTTCAGCAGCAGCGCAACTTGATCCCGTTGGCGTCCATGTACACCCCGTTGAACAACAAGCTGCTGGTGCGCGTGGCCGCCAACACCGACATGGTGACGTGCCGTCAGTGCACCACGTTTGCTCTGCCGTACGCGCCAGTTCAGGGAGACATTTGGACATGCTCGTTTTGTGGCTTTGGCAACCGGTACGTGCCGTCGCCAGCGTTTGAGTGCTCTACTATCGAGTACCAGACGGGGCGCCTCAGCAAGCTCCCGCCCATCTTTGTCTACGTCGTGGACACGTGCTACGAGGACGAGGACACCGAGGCGTTCCAGCTCTTGAAGGAGCTGCTCACGTTGTCGCTCTCGCTCTTGCCGGAGAACGCCGTGGTCGGACTTGTCTCCTTTGGCAAGAACATCAAGGTGCACGACTTGTCCCAGCGCAGCCACAAGCTCGACTACTCCTTCAACGGCGAGAAGGAATACACTTTGGACCAGGTCCGCAAAGCCTTGGGTATCTTGGACAGTGAGTTGCGCGGTGACGGAGCCACCATCGGCCCGATTGGGCGCAACTTTCTCCTGCCCATTGCCCACGCTGAGTACCAGATCACAAGCATTTTGGACACCTTGGTCACCAATGTGTTCCCACACTCCACCTCCAAGGAGCGTCCTTTGAGATGCACGGGCTCAGCCCTTAACGTCTCGTCGTTGTTGCTCCAAGCTATACTCGGTAACTCTAACACCGTTGGTGGCCACCTCCTCTGCTTCACAGGCGGTGCTTGCACATATGGGCCAGGGAAAGTTGTCGGGCAGTTACTCAAAGAACCATTGAGGTCGCACCACGACATCGAAAAGGCGAACCAGTCAGCATTGGCCAACATTGCCACTAAGGCCGCCGTACAGCCCAACTTGTCCTACACCGCCCAGGCTAAGAAGTTCTACACGAATGTCACCAAAGGCTTGGTCAAACTTGGTCTCAGTTGCAACATTTTCATTGGATGCTACGACCAGGTCGGATTGTACGAGATGGACGAGGTATGCTGCAAGACAGGAGGTGTGGTGGTGATGGCTGACTCCTTCAACACGTCGATCTTCAAACAGAGTTTCCTCAAGTTCTTTCGCAAGCAGGATGACGATCAATCAGACTTCCTTGACATGGGCTTCAACGCAACGCTCGAAATCAGAACTAATAAGGACGTGCAGATACAGGGACTTATTGGCAACGCCCTGGCTTTACCCCCACGCCAAAATAATCGCTACGTGCAAGACATGATATCCAAGCTTAAAAGCAAGGGAGAGGGAAACACGAATAGTTGGAAACTTTGCAACGTGAACCCGCAATCCACGTACGCCATCTATTTCGACAAACGGGACTCACCCGCAAGCACCCAATCAACTTGCATTCAGTTCATTTTCCATTACCAACATCCGTCTGGTGAGATGAGGGTACGTGTCACATCAGTTGATATTCCCATCCTACAGGACTATGACACAAATATAGAAACCGCATTTGACCAGGAAGCTGCCCTTGTACTCTGTGCACGGGAAGCTATTTACAAGCTCCAGCCTGATGATACCCGCTCAACATACGATCCAAGCGACGTCGTTAAACACTTGGACAAACTCCTCGTCGACTTCTGCTCCAGGTTCGGAGTGTACAACAAGGGTACTCCCGAGTCATTCCGTCTTTCCATAAAGTATGCCCTCTTCCCGCAGTTTATGTATCATTTGAGACGCTCTCAATTCATAAAAGTGTTCAATAATTCTCCCGACGAGACCAGCTTTGTGAGGCACATCTTTATGCTGGAGGATGTGACCAACTCACTCATCATGATTCAACCGACGTTACTTTCTTACGATGTGGAAACCTTTGGTGCCATTGACGAGGAGACAGGCGAAGCGCTTACTGAGCCCGAGCCTGTCTTGTTAGACCTGATGTCGCTCGGTCCCAGCAAGATTTTGCTCCTCGATACATTCTTCCAAATCTTGATATACCACGGTTCGAAGGTGGCCGCTTGGAGAAGTGCCGGGTACCAGGACATGGAGGGCTACGAAAACTTCCGTGAGTTCGTGGAGGCTCCGAAACGCGAAGCGCTCACCATCCTCGTGGACCGGTTCCCCTTGCCGCGTTTCATTGACTGCAACGAAGGAGGGTCGCAAGCGCGGTTCTTGATGGCGAAGCTTAACCCCTCGACATCCTATCTGAGCAGCCCGCACCTGCAGCTTGGACACCAGCGGGACGTTTTGACCGACGACACAAGTCTACAGCAGTTCATGGATACTGTACAGAGAAAGGCGGTTACTAGCTAGACAGTCGCAACTAACAATCATACAATTGCTACATAGAGTTTCAGGGTGTTGTTAGGCGCCCCGTCCTTGACGGGGCCCGGCATCGTAAACAGCACCTCCCTGCATGCCAACATGTCGCATGAGTAAGCGCAACGGGCCCATTCGCCAGGTGCGTGTCGCGCGACATTTCCCCAGGTTTTCATGCGGGTTGAAAAAGTGGAGAAAATCTCCGCCGTCACCTGGCCTGCATGGACCCCGCCGGCGGCTTAGGCGAAGCGTAGGTGGAGAAACCTCCGTCATTCACTGTGTGTACCTGCGTGTCTTTCTTTGCCACAGGTTCCAGACTTGTGCTTATAAATGACATACTGCAGGCTGGATATTTATCTAGTGACAGGCTCATAGAGAGGTATAAACTGATATTGAAGACTCACATCGCAATCCAAAAATCACAGACCTGCAACACAGCTCCAGAACTACGAACAACAGCGGCGCTACTTTAATACGACCTTCCTATTTAATAGCAGTGTATGCCAATCAGCTGCGAGCGCTGACATTTGGGCAAACCTGAGAGACAATGAAGCGCAGCAATACCGAGCTTGAGTACCTGACAGTGAAGTGCCGCAGCCGCATGCGGCCGAGCTCCATTTCAGAGCCAGCAGGCTGCAGTCGAGTGGATCCAGGTATAGCTCGACTTCTCGCCAGCATATTGCAGGGCGATACTCTCATGTCGGACGACGATCTCGAGCGCACAGTCAAATTTCTCTTCTTTCTCGGACCGATGGGCAAGGAATACGTACCCGAGATCAGCAGCATGCTTCCACCAGAAGCCAACGTCATTTTTGCCACGTCATACCTTGAGCCCCAGCCGCGAATAGCGCACGCAACAAACGAAGAGACGCGGCGGTTGGCCGACTACTTTCTGTTGCTCGACCCGTGCGGCGGAGGCTCGTATCCACTCGATTTCTTGGTCGTTCTCGACTGTGACAATCTCGTGCGAAGTAAGGTGCCGATTCGCATGGGCGCCGGCTACATGGGACATCTGAAATTTGGTGTGGACTACCCCATGTTACAGGCACTCGTCGAGGAACAACTATCTTGTCTCGCCGACGCCAACCCGTAACCGTGGGCGCGACTTGCTCGCTACGTCGCCCTACATGGTCTCAATAAAAATGCATAATGTAACATTGCTCTCATTGAAGAAGCGCGATCTTTTCCTGTTCTAAGTCATTGTACTCGTCTCTTTGTCTTTCGATTTCCTCCTTCACCTTGTGGATGTATACGTCCATGCGCGCCAACTCATCGGTCTCATCGGAGCGCACAAACTGCTGGTCGCGCTTCTCCTCATCCTCAAGCTTCTGCGGGAGAAGTGCTGCAGGATGCCGCGTGAGAATCTCGAACGTCTTGTCTGTAGGCTCTTGGAACACAAGCTCATCGTATAGCACCGAGTGCACCTCCCCATTCTCTCGCTTCGGCGCCTGCGGGTTGAACGGGTGAAGCTTCAATGCGTGGAAAATCTGGAAGTTCTTCTCGTTGATTCCTAACTCGGGACCTGCCTGGAAATGGATCTTGATGACGATCTCGAACTCTCCCCATCCTGTCTCTGTCACCTCATATGGGGGCTTTTCAATCAGCCGCACAGGGTTTTCGTACGTCTCGTGCAACTTGAACGTCACCTTTTTGATGAGAGGCGTCAAGTCTATATTGTCGAGGACGGGCCGAAGGAATACTGTCCACTCATGGGTGTGCTCAGCTGGCGTCAAAGCCGATCTCTTTTCAGGGTCAATGCGCACAGCGCTGTTACCGTAGAGTATCGGCACGGTTATCGATATGTTCCTGATTCTCCGCGCACTACTCATCTCTTGCCTAGCCAATGTTATTCAGACCGCGATCGAAAAAACGGTGATAATCCACGGTGTGCGGACGACCTTAAACCAGTACACGACTAGACCCTCACTTTGGAACCAATGGCTTCCAGTCGGACATGGCCATGTTATTACCTGGAGAAAGAGTGCTCTGGCGGGCTGGTGGCGGCCGGGGTGCTGGTAAACTAGCACGCTTGGCTGTCTCAGGTTCTGGACTTGTGTTCTCCCCATTGCTGACTGCAGCCTTGGAGCTTACCAAAGATGTCGGTTTCACAGGTACAATGGGCGTTATCTTAGGTTTAGGCGCTGGCGTGGCGCTCGGTGTAGAGACTGGAGAGCTGACTGGCGTAGCAGAGGATGACCTAGGCACGAGAGGGGCCGAGGACCATCCAAATGGCGGAGCCTTGACTGCAGCTGGCTGAACTGGCAGCTGGGTGGCCGGCCTTGTATTGCGTGAAGGTGGTGGTGGCGGAGGGACAGAAATCGACGACGAGGAACTGGAATCAATGCCATTTGTGTCAGGGCGGGGCGGTAGGCGACGAGGTTCATCCCTCAGTATCGTCTTGTCCACTTCCACCCTGCTGCGACTTATCGGTGGAGGAGGAACCCTTCTCGGAAGCTTTGGTGGCTCATCATCAAGTAAATTCAACTCAGAAAGGGTATCAGCAGTGAAGCTACTTGAGCCAGATCTAGATGATGTCGAGTCGGAAATGTCCAAAAGCAACGAAACATCACCTTGGTCTCCTCTCTCGGCTTTGACTTGATCGTAAAGACGTTTCCCAATCTCAAGTTTCTTCTCCTGGTCAATAAACTTGACCTTGGATACAAAAGTTGAGTAGACTGGTTTGTGGTCACTAACGAAAACATCCATGACTGAGTTGTAGTTCAACTGTGTCATCTCTCCCAACTCTGGTTTTGACATGTAGAGCACTCTGTCAGTCCATGAAGGTACTCTCTGCTTTTCTGAGGTATCGTAGTTTGACGTACCCTTGTCAAACTTGTAAGTGGGATAGAAGTTGACAGTACCTTCTTTGAAGCCTGAAAACGCACCACCTTTTTCGGAGATCTCTTGGTTCAATTGGTCATATTTCCGCAACTCACCAAATGCCCCTTCTCGCACAAGACTTCTGCAGTTATCATTCGGTAGAGAAATACGATAATTCAAATCGCCGAACCACAACACGTGATCATGATCTTTAATTGTGTAGTTTCGCGTGAAACTCAAGCCCAGCATGATAGTAGAGTAATCATTATAACGCTCGACAATGGCAGCAGATCCTGCCGCAAGGTGCGAGGTGACCATGGTGAAGGAGGTGGATCCGAATTCGAAACGAACTGCGCAGGCACCTTTGTTGGCAGTCATTCCGCCCAATCCTGTCTTTTTAGACGAGCCGGCGACCTCAGTCACTTTGGAGATCTGAGACTTCTTGACAAACAAGAGTAAGGACATGGATGCAATTGACTCTGTACGAAGGAGGAGGTATTGTTCCTGCTGTGAGTTCAATTGCTTATTGATGAGATCTGCCCACTTAGTTGATCTGGAACCATCCGCTGCCAACATGGAACTAGCATTCAACTCGATAAGCTCCTGGAGACCCAAGGCAAAAATATCAGGGAGGCCCTTTTCCGCATTGTCCGACGGAAAGAGCCAGTCGCTCAAGTCGACGTTAGGCGAGGGAACTGAAGCATTGACATTATAGGTACCCACAAAGATGGTGATCTGATCCCATGACGTGAACACACTGGCCTGAGCTTGGAGCTTCTCCTGAACATACTCTGTAATAGGATCATAGATCCTAACCAACCGGGATGACGCGTCATAACCGAGGAGGAAGTCAATTGTTGATTGCTTCTTGGAGTCCATGAATGTGTTTTGATACATGCGGGACACAGATTTAGTCACGTCTGAAAGAGCACCCGCAAGGTTCATCTTGCCGGACCTGGTGAAAGAGGACTTGAGGGCATTGGTACCGGTGTAGATTTGTGAGATGGCATCTCCATTGTCGGCCCATAATGCATTGTGCCTAGAGGACATTTCTTCCCCAGCGTACCTGTCGCGGGTGGAACTGTAAGCGGCAGACTCGTCACGCACAACGCTGTCAACTATACGCTGACACACCACCTGCTGAATGAGATTGGTCCGGTCTAAGCAGTCGAGGCAGTTTGTTCTGAACACACCGTTCTGGCGCGATACCACTTCTCCCTGGTCGGTGTCGTAGACAAACCAGCCAAATTTCTCCATCGAGTCCATCAACAAGGACAAGATCTTGGTAGCACCGGCAAAGCCACCTGCAGCCGGCTTCGTCTCGGCATGGAAGTCGAATTCACTAAAGTCGATCTCGCTGCGGCGGGGCGAGTTCTTGTACAAATCCTTGTACCGTCTCAGAATCTGCACCTCTGCGGGCTTAGTTTTCGAGAGCAAATTGATGATGTGGCACACGCCGTAGCGTTCGCAGATGGAGGTGAGATGGCGGTCGAACACCGGCTGGGTGGCCTCAATGGAGCGGGTGAGAGTGATCTTGGGGTTGATCAAGGTAGAGTCTTGCTCCCAGAAGGCGGGCACAGAGCCGCGGAGCTGGGTGTAGGCAAAGATGTTGTGGTGTGAAACATGATTGTATATGAATTCAGTCTCGACAAAGTTGGCCACGTTGCCCTCGTCGTTGATGCCGCGGGCGTTGAAGCGAGTGCCCGCGCGCTTGCAGGACTGCTTGGAGATGATGGTGATACTGTCGCCATAAGAGTTGAGTTTGACGGTCTTGGCAAAGCCGCGGATGACGGTGGTAAGGAAGCGGTTGTCGTCCAACACCGCCTGGACGGCGGGGTCGAGCTTCTCGCGGTAGGCCAAGAGCTCCTCCATGAGGAACTGGTTCCACATGAACTGGTCCAGGTAGTGGCGGAGGTCGATCTTGTCGCCGCGCACGCGGCCCGCCTTCAACTTCAGGTGCACCACCCCACGGTTTTGGAGCAAGGACGTGAGGTCAAAGTCGTTGGAGTAGTAAAAGGAGCCGTTGGAGAGCAACTTCTTGAGCTCCGCGCACGGGTGCACCTCGCGCACGGCATTGCTGTCGTAGTCCTGCTGGTCGAGAAGCGGCATGCCGTTGCCGTCGAGCTGCACAAAGTCCCACTCGTCGCCGGTCAAGGAGATAAAGTCCACGGCGTAGATCTTGTCCACCAGCTCGTAGCTGAGCGGCAGGGCCACGTTTTCGAACGCGCCGGTGATGACAGAAAGGTACACCGCGCGTCCCACGTTCACGAGACCAAGACATCCCAGCACCTCCCGCTTCACCAACGGCCGATACCCGTGCTCACGGGTCACCTGGTCGTTGGGGAGAAGTTCCACCGCAACCGCGGGGCCGCGCGCCTTGGACTTCACCTGCCGAAAGCATAGCGAATGCGTCTCCAGGTACACGGCCACCGTACGCGGTTCGGGCTTATACAAGATGCGCATTGTCCGCCTGGGTGCTGCTGTTGCTGGGCACAGCGGCTGAAAAGTATGGATCCTGCGTGCGCGAACCAGTTGCACGCGCGGTGCAGGCCGAGCCCTCACACGAGCCTGTGCTACACTGCGGGCTTACTTCTCTATTCGCGTCTAGACTACTCTCTCTGGAGCAAGCTCTCCTCGTCGGGCTTCCTGTTTTCGACACAGTTGCCGCCACACACGTAGTTCATGATGCGCCCAAACACTGTGGGCCGCAACATCTCCTCGAGCTTGTACTTGTAGATGGTGTCGAAGTCCGGAGGCTGGATCTCTGCCGGGTGCACGTTGACATCTGCTGGCGGCACCACCTCCAGAGCATCGGACTTGACGGGCTTGATCGACGCCAGCGTCAGGACCAGGGCTCCGCTGGGCACCGGCGGCGGCGGCGGCACAGCCTGAGGGCCGCTAATGTCGCGCCGCACCAACGGCGGGGGCCGGGCTGCCGGCGCCAGTGATGTTTTGCGGAACAACTCGTTCAGCGGCGGGATTTCCTGCGACAAGGCGTGGTGCCGCTCGTCGGTGGACCCGTAGTTGCTGTTGGTGTTGGTCCCCGACGAGTGGAAAGAAAAGATGGACGAGTTGTCGTCAAACACCGAGCCCATATCCTCCAATGTCAAGCCCTTGGTCTCCGGGAACAAAAAGTGCACGCAAAAGAAGGACAAGGCACACGACGCCGCCGGAATGAGGTAAGTTCTCCACTGAATCTTGTCGAGCAAGATGGGGGTCATCTCACCCACCAAAAAGTTAAAGAACCAGTTTGTCGCGGTCGACAAGGCAGCTCCCTTCGACCTCACGTTGTTGGGAAGCACTTCGTTCATCATCCACGGAATGGGGCCCCACGAGGCGCCAAAGGCAGCGTTGAAAATGAATACGCACGCAACCACCGTGTTGGGAGTGTACTTGTTGTCCAAGAACAAGGAGAATGATATCGCCAAGAGGGGCAAGCACATGATGATAGCGCCCGACATCAAAAGCGGTTTTCTGCCCCATCCGTCCACCAAGTACCAAGGAGGGATGGTGCTGAACACATAGATAATACCGTTGATACCAGTCATGAAAATAGCCTCTCTGCCGATCCAGCCGGCACTCTCAAAGATCATGGGCGCGTAGTACGACACAATGTTGATACCGTTGAGCTGGGCAAACATCTGTGAAAAGCATGCCACGGATACCCGTTTCTTATACTTGGCCAACATGTACCGGTAAGACCTCTCACCGCCCTCGACACGGGCAATGAGAATATTCTCTTTGATACCCCTGTACTCGTCCTTGGCGCCTTCATCCTCGACATCGCCATCGGCGTACAAATCAGCAATGACGATAATGCCCTCAATGTCATGGTTGTGGTCCAAGAGCCAGCGCGGGGTTTCCACGATTACGTAGGAGCCCAAGTACAACAAAAAGGCGACGACAGCCTGCACAAGCAATGGTGCTCTCCAGGACCAGTCATTCTGCACGTACGAGAAACCGAAATCCACCCAGATGGAAGTGCAGTAGCCAATTATGTTGCCGGTGAATTCCAAGCATGCAAAGAAGCCGCGGTCGTCAGGCGGACTAATTTCACTTTGGTAGCACGGAATGATTGTCGTGAGAAAGCCAATGGCGATACCGCCAATGAGCCGGCCCACGCTCAAATTGATGATGTTCACAGACGTGGCCTGCATGAGCCCGCCCACCACGAAGATGAGCAGGCCATAGCGAATGGTGCGCCGGCGTCCAATCTTGTCGCCAACCTTGCCAGCGACGAAGGACGAGAGCAAGGCGCCAATTTCAAGAATTGCAATCATGGTACCCACTGCGGCAGGGCTGGGGTTTCGAAAATACAGCTTGAAGTACGTGTTGGTCAAAAGCGACGACATCAAACCCTGTTCGAACCCGAACAAGAACACTCCAAGAGACACAAATATGGAGGTGAAGTTGAGCAAGGACCGGCCCACAAGGAAGGATTCCTTGATCTGCACATTGTGGTGTGCGTTAGCATGTGTCTCCATGGCGAACGAAAGGGATGCAAAAGGGACAAGATCAGTAACGAAATGAAATCAAGTGCTTGTCACTGCCAGGCATATAACAGATTTGCTGCTGCTGGCAACAAAATACGGCTTCGACAGCGTTTTTCTAACTTGGCAGAAAAGGGAATGAGGCACGCGAACGAGGCGAGAATGTACCAGTTCCGGGCAATAACGAGTGGTGAGTAAGAAGCGGCTGCGCTTCTTCCATGGACCTTGGCCTGATCGGTAGGGGCACGTGCTTACCGTAAGATGACGTCACATGACATGTCCCCCACACGGCAGAATGCTACACAATGGATAGATCTGTGCCTTCATTACTACGGCAATGACGCGTCGCGACGGCGGCAGCGACGGGAACCCGGAACCGACCGACTAGAAAATGGTTGGGAATGCGAGGGATGGACTATGCAATGGGGGACGGCTAGCGGATGTTGGCCAACCGGTTGTTATTCAAGTGCACGTTGATGTCCAATCTGTCTGCATTCTCCTCGATCTGTCCGAGACGATTGTTCTGGGAATCCACCTCCTGGCCCATTGTCTGGGCAGTGGAGCGCAACTTCTTCGTGTACAGCGAGATCTGGTCCAAGTTCAGCGCCAACTCCTTCTCCATCTCATCATCCTCAGAGTCGTTTTCAAACTGGTATCTCTGGGCCTGCTGCAATGCGCGCTCTCCCTGGTACTTGTTGTAGGTGTCCGACAGCGTGGCGTTGGAGGTGATGCCCTGTTTGATACGCTGCTCGCTCTCGTACATACCCTGGCGATTGGTATCGCGGAGGTACTTTTCGTGAGTCTTTTCGGCCTTGATCTTGCCCTCCTGCTGGCGGAGACGTGACTTCTTATTGAAAGGATTGCCGTAAGCGGGGATGAAGATGGAGCGGTTTAAGCGATTAAGCTCCGACACCTTCTCACTGGCAATCTTGGTCTGGGTGTCGGCAAGCAAAAGGTTCTGCTCCGCATTGTAGATGCGCTCCAGCTGCGATCCAAGCATGCCCAAGGTGTTGGTGCCCAGGGCATCGGCCTCCTGGGCCATGCGCAAGGTGTTTCGCGTGCTGGCGAGAGACTCCTGCTTGACGAAACGAATGTCCTGCTTGATCGTTTCCACTTCTTCGTCCTCGGAGTTGACCTGCTGCTCCTGGAGGAGCTGCTCGTCCGCAAGCTCGACGTTGAGGTCGTCTTCCTCGGGCAACTCGTTCAAGTCGAGGTTGTTATCGCCCTGCAACTTGGGTGGTGCCCGCGTGCGTATTTGGTGTGATGGGATGGCATTGAGGTCCAACAGCTCCGTGTCAAAGTCGCGTGGCGGAGCAGCGCCCTGGCCGTATGACTTTTGCGCGTATGGGTTCTGGCCGCTTCCACCGCTGCCGGCGCTCTTGACGCTGGCAGAACTGGCGCTGGGGGCTGCGTAGGGGTCGTGTCGGGATGACTGGCCATAGGGCTGGCTGCGCAGGGCACCGCCCGTCAGCCCATACCCACCAGCGCTAGCTCCGCTGGAGCCGTACGGGTTGCCGCCGTTGGCACTGGCGTAAGAGTTACGGCCGCCGTAGGGACTGGCCAAACTGCTGCCACCACTGCTGTACGGGCTAGCCTGGCCGTTGCCGCCGTATGGGCTGCCGTAGCCGCCTGAGCCCCCATAGGGGTTGGCGCCCTGGCTGGGCCCTCCCAGCGCATACGGGTTCAGCCCCTGCTGGTCCTGTCCGTTCTGGGCGTACGGGTTGCCGCCGCCCGCGCCCACGTTGGCGTACGGATTCACCGGCGCAATGCCGGGCTTCTGGTTCTGGCGCTCCAGGGCGTACTGGCGGAACGCACCAAACTTCTCCTGGCGCGCATGGCCACTGAGCTTTTTGGTGGTGATCCCCAAGCGGTCGAGGTCCTCGCGGAGCTCGTCTTCTGTGGGCTCTTTCTTCTTGAACACGTTCTTGAGACCCATGGTGGTAAAGAAGGAATCGGTGCGCACGCCAAGAGTGTCTCCTGGCTGTGTGCAGGAGATAAGAATGGGCGCGAGATGCTCGTGTCGCCAAGTCAGTTTTAGCAAATGTGCGCCAGAGTGCCGCTGAGATATACCACGCGGAGCAGCGTGGCCAGCGACGTGTCGTTTCTGGTGCCGCCATTCTGGTGCCAGCACTGCCACTGGTCACGGGACCCACCTTATCAACATGCAGTGTCACTCGTTTCACTGCTGCGACGGGGCCCAGACACCGGTGAAAAATACCCCGACACCGCGATGACTTGTGGGGAAGTGCCCGGCTGGCAAGCCATGGACTCGCCGGCAATCAAACGGCGCCGATTGGAGCACCCGGTGCCGGTGTACCGCACTGCAGGATCAGTGGTGTGCAGCGATGGCTCCGTGACGCCGTTTGAGGCCATGGACGTCGACGATTACTGCGAGAAGCAGCGAGCGCCCACGGCACCTCTACCGCCGCCAGTGATGGCGCCCACGCCGGCCATGGGGGACGGCGGCTGCCCTTGCGGGTTCCTCCATGGTCCTGACGGGCAGCATGCGGATGTGCGCGCCTACGGACTCTCGAGCCAGCCCATGCGGGGGCCGGACTAGTGTATAAAAGCAAAATGATTGAACGGAATAGTCATTGTAGCAGGATGAGCGAGCTGGCTTTGCTTCACGAAAATGAAAGTCTGTCGCTAGGGGAACGCGGGGGTACAGCGTTCACTGGATGCCTGGGCCTGCGTTCTCGTGTTAGCTCAACAGACCGAGCAACGTGAAATGGACATATCCTTGCAAATTTCAGAATGCAAACCTGGAGCAACGCACTTTACTTGAAATGGGCAGCCTTGTCAGCGATTCAGTCTACTGCTGGCATCATTGGTTCTATTCATGCTATGGTACATTAGATCGCGGCAATCTCCTTCACCACCTCGTCAAAGCCCTCGCGGTAGTCGGCCGTCTTGTCGGCGTTCTTACCCGCCTTGCCGCCGCCAGGAACAATCATCACGCACGATGTGGGGCGCTTGGTGGCGCCGGCAGAGCCCAAGTCCTCCTTGGAGGGGATGAACACAAACGGTACCAGGCTGTCCTCACACAAAACAGGAATGTGCGAGATCACGTCCGGCGGCGAGATGTCGCCGGCAATGACAACAAGACCCTTCTCGCCCTTGCGCAACGCCTTCACCACCTCCTTGACACCACGCTTGACGTGCTTGGCCTTCGACGCCTTCTTCACCGTCTTCAAGATCTTCTTGTTCACCTTCTTGGGCGCGAGCGGCTGCGCAAACGGAAGCACGGCCACAAGCCTGCGCTCGTAGTTGTCTTCCTCCTCAACTTTGTCCTTCTTGTCCTTCGCCATGGTGATGAAGAGGATAAATTTTTCAGATGAGCTGAAAAGCGCGAACACTGTGCAGGAAACACAGCGCCCGGCCGGCGATGAGCTGTGTCTGGCTGCTTCGAATCGATGGGTTGAGTGTGCAAGAGGCGGTGGACCACAGAAAGCTGGCAGCCACTGCTTGCTGTAGGAATGAGTCGATGTGCAGGGAATATTTGGCACCGCGGGCGTAGCTTTGTTGGCTGGAGTGGGGAGCCGGCCTAGGCTAGCGCGAGCCTGCCTAAATTAGCACGAGCCTGCCTAAATTAGCGCGGCAACCGTGCAGGCCACGGCGTAGGCGCGAAGACCAACTTATCTTCTTTCGCCATGAACAGGGACGTGCGCAAGCGGCGCCGGGCGCTGCCGCCGCCGCCGCCGCAGGACGGACTCGTTGCGCTCACACGGCTGCGTGCTACTGCGCTGCCGGGACTGGTGGTCGACGGCGCCAAGGTGCTTGCGCTGGTGGCTAAGTTCCAGCATCGGCTCGGGGCAAAGGAGCCCCGCAAGAACACGCTTGTTAGGCTCGCAGTGGGCCTTCCCGAAGCACAGTACTTTGAAGAAAACAGCGACGCTGTTGCTGCGCTGGTGCGGGACTCCTTCGCGACAACAGACTTTTATGTCTCGCCGCTCATGCCAGGCCACTTGTACCGCTTCGTCACCGTGTACGGCGACTCCGTGGCCGTGGCTCGCGCCGCGGTGTACGTGTCGTACCTCATTGCGACGCTCAATCGTGTGGTCAAGGCCCAGTCGTACACGCTCAAGTGCCCCGACTACACCATGAATGTGCTCGTGCACAAGCCCGTCAACCTTCGAGCAGCGGCCGAGGCGGCGGGAGTTCGCTCGTACGATGCGCTGCGCTTCATGATGAGCGACTCGCTCTTTGTGGTAGCCCTCCGCGGCGACTTTCTGTCGTTGTTCCACTTTGTTGTGTCGCTTGTCGAGAGCAGCAGCAGCAGCACCACCCACGACGAGGTGTTTCAGTTTCCCGTGTTCCACCAGCAGCCGGCCGACAAGGAGCAGGACCCGCTTGTCGCCGCGTCGGTCCAGCAGGTCAAGGCGCACGTGTTCTCCAAGTCATTCCTCGACCTTGTAAAATAGCCTACGTACACATCCAGTTAATATTTTGTATCATGAGTTATACTTTGACGGTCTGGGTCCGCTTCGAGATGGACGCCACCTTGTCGCCCAACGACAATGCAAGGCCCTGGCCCTTAGACCGGATCCGCACGTGGCCAATGATGGGACCGTCGGTCTGCTTTTCAATGCACAAGTTGGCCAAGGCGTCCTCGCCAAACGAGGAACGCGAGTACAAGTTGGCCAGCAAGAACTGGCACTCCTCACCCACCACGGCGCCCGGGGTCAAACAGTTCATGTTGGTGCCCGCCATCAATTGGTCAAGGTACTCCTTCAATGTGCTGATGGGCGACTTGATAGTGATCTTGTTCTCCCACTCAAACTCGTTCCACATCTTGCGGAACGCACTCTCAGTGCAGGTGGCGGGACGAATGTAGTCCATGATGTTGACGTGCACGTCGTTCAAGATGACAATGGTGGAGTCGTCAGAGTGCTGGCCGTCGTAGACAATGTTGCCAAAAATGACTCCAGTGTCGGCTGAAGTCACCTTGACCGTGGTTTGGACTCTGTGGAACCCATGGGGACCAATGTTCGCGGCCACAGGCTTATCCACCACCTTCAAGTCTCCCAAGGTGGCAAACTCAACTGACAAGTTGCGCAACGTGGCGGTGGTTTGATTCACCAACAAGACATCCAACACAACATCAAACTGGTGCACCTTGATGAACGCCTCGGCGTAGATAGGATCAGAGAAACCGGTCAACTGCACAATCTTGCTCAATCTAGATGAGAAGTCCTCCTTCACGCCATCGCTGCCAGCAGCAAGCGACACGTCGTCCACCGCCAGACTGGCAGCCTTGTCCTCGTCAAACTGGCGGAAAAGAATCGGCTCGTCAACTTGCTCGGCGTTGTCGCGGAAGTCCTTGGCCTCGGCGGCTTCTCTGGCCTTGTCGGAGGCATCTATTTGTGCCTTGAATGCCTCCTTTGTGTCGTCCAAGAAACCGGTCTCCACCACCTTGGCATCCTTTTCGTCGTTGAGGAACTTGATGCATGAGAAGATGCGGTCGGCGGAGTCCTCATCAATCTTCTTTGCCACAAAGGGCGATTGACCAACACGCAAGATGGACACCATGATCAACAGGGCCTCTGCTCTCAAAGCGTTCAAGTGTTTCTGCTGAGTTCCCAAGCGCTGGAAACGCAACACAAGCTTCACAAGCGTGGATGCCAACACGGCGCCCAAGTAGAAGTCACCCGCCAAGAGCAAGCGGCGGAGAGCAGGCTTTTCTTCCCCCTCATCGGGAGTTGCTTCCGCTGTAAGGGCGTTTTCAGTAGCATAAGTACCATCGGGCAACACCACAGGTCCCTTCTTGGGCTTGGCCAAGCCGTTTGTGTCTTCAGTCGACTCCTTGTTATCGTCATGGTTTGACCCTTCCTGGAGACGTCTTTCGCTGGCCAAAAGTGGCAACTCGCCCACACTAGTGCGGATGTACTTCCAGGCGTCCTGGATGGACTTTTCTTCCAAGCAGTACTCACCAATGATCCACAAGGCAGCACGGAGCACCTTGCCGCTCTTCGCAGCGGGCAAAGCCGCAACCAAACTGGTGACAATCTGAGCCCGGAGGTTGGGGAATTTTTGCGCCACTTCCTTCACAAAGGAAACCACTTCGGAGGCAGCGGCAGTGGTCAACGCAGGCATGGAGTCGAGCAACACGTCAACCACGCTGGCAGCCACCTCAGCAAAGCGCACAGCCAAATGATGGATGGCGGTGATAAGCTCCTGGGTGTACTCTGCGCTCTTGTCGGCGGTGGACGAAGCGGTGCGCTGCAAGTCCTTCTTCAAGAGCTTCACCACATCCTCCACATTTCTGGAGGACACGCACTGGAGGGCCACTTCCAACGCCTTCTTGCGCACATCAACGTCGTTGGAGTTCAACACACGCAAAACTTCGAGCGAGAGGTCCTGGACCACGCCCGGGTGCTGGCGGTGGAGAGCAGCGATGCGGTCCAAGGTCGTGATCTTGACATTGTTGTCGGACTCCGAGGCGGCAACATCCACGAGCTTGCCAGCAGCAAGCAGCACGGCGTGAGAGTTCAGCAGCAACTGGGTGAGGGCGCCGGCAGCCTCGTAGGCGACAACGTTGGAGGCGGCCTCGGCAAGACCCTCGAGCACTTCAGCGTACTGGGCACGCAACTCGGGGTGGGCAATGGCGTCGTGCTTGACAAAGTCAACAATAGCCACCTGGATCAACGGGTCCAAGGCGTCGAGGGCCGCAAGACGGTCCTGGACGTAGAGCAAGGCGGCGTCGCGGTTCACGTCGCGAAGACACACAAACGCGTTGCGCTGGCAGACGGCGTCGCTCTCCTCGGCGAGGAACGTGTGGAGCAACTCGTCGGCGTCGGGACAGAGGTGGCTGGACACGCGGTAGATGGAGTGGAGCGCAAACACCGCGTGCTTGCGCACGTAGGCGTGGCGGTGGTCGAGGCAAGCGCGCACGTTGGGCACGAGCGTCTCCAACAAGTCCGGCTCGCGCAACTTGCAGAGGAAACGGAGCGTGTTGCCGCGCACGTACTCATTAGGGTGCTGGAGATCGCGCTGAATGGCGTTGCACACAAGGATCATTTCCTGGCGCATCTTGCCCTTGTCGTCCAATTTGGGGCACACTTCCCAGTAGAAGTAAAGAAGCTTCTTGAGCCGCTTGTTGCGCAGCGGCATCACGAACCGGATCACATGCATCAACACGTCCGGCAATGGGTCGCCATTTACCATGGCCACCACAATGCGCCGCATGGTGTCGATCTTGGTCTCGTCCGTGCCCTTTTCAAGGGCCGTGCGGAGCTCGGCAGCCAGCGTCTTCGCGGCCACGTTGGGCTCGTGAATCAACGTGTACGCGTCGGCCATGTCTGTGGGAACAGGAGAAAGGGTTGTCGACGTGTTGATATTTCGCGGGCCGGACACGACGAAAAATCAGGACTGCACACAGAACCGGCCACCGGAGCAGGCCGTGTCGGCAGGGACGGTGGCAGGCAGCAATTGACGAGCGTAGGTTCGAAGCGTCTACAGACAGGGTTGCGGCAGTGTATAAATTAAGTTTTGAGATGCCATGCTAGTCACTCCTCGTCGCTGGAGTCCGGGTTGGCGAGCACCAACCGCGGGCGCTCGTCCGAGCCGGCGGGCACCGGCTCCTCCTCCGTCTCGTCCTCGCTGCCGTCGGCGTCGTCGGCGTCGTTCGAGTATTTGTAGGCCGGGTGCTGATAGTATACATTGGAGTCGCTGATGCTGCCCAGGCTCAGCGAGGACACCGACCCCAGGCGCCCGGAGCTCTTGTTGCCGGTGGTGACGGTGCTGGTCTCGCCGTCTTGCTCGGGCTCCTCGCTCACCAGGCGGTTGAGCGACGATATGCGCGAGAGCGAGTTGACGGTGCTGGCGTCGCCCTTGCGCCCGTTGAACGCCGACAGCAGCACCTGGTTGGCGATGGTGCGGCCTAGAAGGTCAATCAGACGGTCGTCGCCGTCGTCCACTTCGGTGGCAAGCAACCGCCGCTGGAGGTGGCCGTGCTTGAGCTCGACACCGCTGCCCTTCTTCAGGCGGCTGTTGGTGACTCCGCCGGCTAAGCGCATGTACTTGCTGGAGGCAAAGCTGCTAGCGCTGTTGTCCACGGGGAGGATGCCTGTAGGGAGCTTCCACTTACCGGGGGCAGACTCGTTGTAGGCCGTGCCGGCATTGCGGCGGATAGTGACGACGTAGCTGGAGCGCTCCCCCTCGCCGGGGCGTAGATGGAGCTGTTTTTTGAGAGAGCCGAGATTCACATTGCGCAGCGAGCCCGTGCTCCACACCGAAGAGATGGAGCCCAGCTTGCGGTGCAGGCTGCGCAGCGACTCGGTGGACACGGGACGTATGCCGCGCGCCAGTGATCGCGACGCGGCGATGCTGCTGTGGCGGGCGTCGTCGGCGGCAGAGGACAGGTACGTGGGTGTCAACGGCGACGACACCACTGGCGCATCGAGGGGGTATGGGGGAGCCAGCGCGGTTGCAGTGGGGACCAGGCTCACGGGCAAGAGGGCAGGCGGCGACAGTAGCAGCCCTGCGAGGGACGTCAGCAGCGCGTCCGAGTACTGCGCGTACTCCTGCCGCTCAAGTTCGGGCGGAACACCGTCGAGCAGGAGGCCAGCCAACTGCTCGTCGGGCACGTCGTTGATCTCGTGCTCAAGCACGTCAATTACGTCATGGAGACCCTGCAGGTGCCGGTGGAGCTGGTGGGCCGCGGGCTCGGCCTGCGTGTGGCCGAGCGCGGGGAGGAGGTCGAGCTGTGTGCGGAAGCTGTTGCCAGGCTCGTCGAGCATCTCTGGCGGCGGCTTGCGCCGCGCAGCCCGCGTCTGGGGCAGAAGAAGCAGGCTCGCCGGCAGCCGGAGCGAACTCTGTGGCAGCAACCCCGGCGTGGAGTCCACCGCGGAGACACGGTGCCCAAGCAACGAGGCATCGGTTGCTGACACGCGGTTCCTGAGCGGCGTGCGCGAGAGCGGCGCAAGACTGCGCGGGCCGTCGGTGTCGTCGTCGCTCATGCACGCAAGAAAAGGCGGCGGGAGGCACGTGCCAGAGGTGTGTGGAGGGTGTCCGCGAAACGACGGTTGAGGCGGAGGGCACACGCGGGTCGAGGGCGAGCGGCGTGTGGAGGCGTAGAAAGAGCACGAAACGGTATGGCGGCCGCTCGTGTTGGAGATGTCATACTGCAGATACTCCTGATTACGTAACCATTATTGGGCCCCTCGCCGCGTCGGCAGGCGTTGCCAGCGGGGCAGCCCCAGCGCGAGCAGACTCGTTGGGAGTGTAGGGCGCTGGGTACGTATCAGCCGCCGCGGCTCCCTGCGATGGCCTCTCCCGCTGACGACGGCGGCGGCCGCCTAGTAGTTTTGTCGGCGCACGACCCACATACTTAGTCCGACGACGGCACCTGAGCTTCTTTACCAGCATGTCCCAAGGTACGTAGCACGCACGCGGGCAACTCAATGCTTTGAGGCCCGATGAATTCTGCCAGGAGCAGCATGGCGCTCTAGTTTCCAGCGTTTATCAAGCGTACTAACCAGCCAAACAAGTGAAAACCCCCAAGCCTGACACCACCGTCGGCAATCCCGACGTTGTGTCCAAGTACAAGACGGCGGGCGAGATCTCGAATCGCGTGTTGGCACAGGTGCGTGCCGCAGTGAAGGCCGGAGCCACCACGTGGGAGCTCTGCAGCCTCGGCGATCGTCTTTTGGAGGAGGAGTTGAGCAAGATCTACACCTCCAAAAAGGCCGCCAAGGTGTCCAAGGGCGTGGCGTTCCCAACCACCGTCAACCCCAACCACATCCCCGCCCACTTGGCGCCGACCAGCGCGGAGGACGATGGCAACATCACCTTGAAGGACGGCGACGTGGTCAACATCATGTTGGGCGCCCACGTTGACGGCTACCCCTCGATTGTGGCCGAGACCGCTGTCGTTGGCGAGTCCAAGCTGGCGCCGGTGACAGGAGCCAAGGCTGACTTGGTGACCGCGGCCTGGAAGGCCAGCGAGGCTGCCATCCGTACGTTCAAGGCTGGCGGCCGCAACTGGGACGTGACCAACATTGTTGACCGCGTGGCCAAGCAGTATGGAGTCACCCCCGTCGAGAGCATGTTGTCCCACAACATTGAGCAGAACGTTTTGTACGGCCCCAAGGAGGTGATCTTGAACCCCACCAAGGAGAACAAGAGCCAGATGGCCGCGCACCGTTTCGAGGAGAACGAAGTGTACGGCTTGGACATCTTGGTGTCCACTTCGGCCGACGGTAAGGTCAAGCCCTCGTCGCTCAAGACCTCGGTGTACAAGTTGACCGGCAACAACTACGCCTTGAAGTTGAAGCTGTCGCACGAGACCTTGGGTGAGTTCAAGAAGAACAGTTCGGGTCCTTTCCCCTACAACATCAAGGGTTTGTCTGACGCTCGCAAGGCCCGCGTGGGTTTGATTGAGTGTGTCAATCATCAGGTCATGTTGGAGTACACCATCATGGCTGACAAGGAGGGCGAGTACATTGCTCAGTACTTTACTACCTTTGCTATTACCAAGAACGGTATCGTCAAGTTCACCTCTCCAGGGTTTGACCAGGAGTTGTACCAGACCGAGAAGAAGCTTGATGACGACATTGTGGAATTGCTTGGCAAGCCTTTGAAGACCAACAAGAAGAAGAAGAAGGCGGCTGAGAAACAGGAGTAAGCACAAAATCATATATAGGACAATTATGGAAGCTTCCATACGTAGAAACCATCTGCTTCAGTCGAGGCCTATGCGTGGTATGGCCTAAAATGACTGCTAGGCGGTTTGCACTCAATTGAACATGAGATGCACTGCGCGATGCCGTCTCAGTATGGGGTATAGAAAATATTTCTAAGCGAAATACGAGACGCAACTGAAGTATAAAAAATTTGTCCTTGTGACAATTCCTACGAGACTAACCCTGGATCCACAGACGCTCCCGATATTTGGGAAAATGAAGGAAAAATAGATGCACCGCCGTTACTTGCATGAAATATGCTGAGCCCACTCGGATCAGGTTCTGTGATTCGCCAACAGGAAAAGTCAGAGTCCCACCCTGCTCAACCAATTTTGTCCCAAAGCTGTCACTGCAGTGATACATCTTAAGGTGGCTTTAAGCGTGCTTATCTACGCAAAATTGAATTTCCGAAAAAAACGACTTTCAGCTTCACTGATTTTGTGCTGATAAATAATTTTGGTGCGCGCCGATTTTTTTCCATCGTAAAGGGACGATACCGCTCTTTCGCGCAATACCACGCCCTCAAATCGGCTACCCCTGAGTGGAAAAGGGCATCATTGGACACAGAAAATTTCCATCTTTCTGCAGAGTGGCATTTTGAGAGCGGATGCCGCCTAAACGATCGCCGCCGGCGCCCGATGCTACGCCCGACACGAACGGCTCCAGCCGGCCACCACTCGCCCTCAAGTTGAAGCTCAACCCTCCAGCAGCACCAGAGCCCCCAAAAGATCCCGATGTTCCAGTCAAGCGCCGCCCGGGAAGACCCAAAGGAAAAACCAAGGCCCCCAAACTCACAAAGGCCGGTTTGCCTGCGAAAAAGAGAGGAAGGAAGCCCAAGGCCTTGACACAAGCACAGGAAACGCCGGTCAAGCGTCAGAAGCTTCCACGCGGCATGGCGAGATTGCTAGACAGTCCTCAATTGGTCGAGGACTACAGCTCGACACCCAAGGTCACGGGCACCATAGTGAGTGGAGGGCTGACAACTTTCGTCGAGCCTCCGCTTGCGGAGTTAACCCCCAGCTATACCGGGTTTCCTCTCGAAACGCTCCCGAGTACAAAAATCAAAAAAGAAAGCTTATGGCCGACTAAGAATGGGCGTCGTCCCCGCAGCAGCACAGCATCGAGAGAGCTGCTGGTGATGGAGTCGGACACTGACTTTTCGCCTGACCTGAGCGTCGAGAACCTTTACAAGCTGCATCTACAGAGTGACGTTGAAGTGGAAGAGCTGGTACTACGAGACCCAATCAAACCCAAGCGGAAGTACACGCGCAGAAAATCGGTGGTGTCTACTCCGCGCCAGCCAAGCCGCCTTGACAAGGAACCGTCGTCACTCCGATTGTCAAAACGCATAAAAGTTATTTCTCCGAAGAAGAGCAACAAGAGTGCCAGTCTCGCGCCGACCACGGCCCAGCTGGACAAGGAAGAATACACCTCTGAAAACATGGGTCATAACGACGACTACTGTTCCACGTGCGGTGCCCCTGGTATATTTATTTGCTGCGATTCCTGCCCTAAGTCATTCCACTTTACTTGTTGCGATCCTCCCTTGGAGCAAGTCCCTGACGACAACTGGAATTGCCGTGAGTGTGATGCGCGCAAACATCCACAAAAGTTAGAAGTGTGGAACGACTATGGTCTTTTCGGACCTCTACTCAAGCATATGGGGACTATTAACCCCATCGAATTTCAGTTGCCGCGTCTGTTAAGAAACGAAACGTTTATCGACGTGAGCACTGGAACGAACGGGGAATACACGGATTCGCGGCTAAAGCCCGAAGTGCCTCCATATAAGCTCAATGGGTCAGGACTGCTCGTGGGATTCAACAAGGACGATGACCTAGAAATCAATAGACTATACACCAAAAATGGGGTTCCCTACTTGTGTCACAAGTGTGGAATGTCGGGGTTGCGACGCCGAGCCTTGATTCACTGTGACTACTGTCCGTTAGTATGGCACATAGACTGTCTACAAGAACCGTTCTGTTCAATCAAAACACTAGGCAGCAAATGGCGTTGCCCGAACCACTTTGAGGAATTGTTTCCCCTCGATTTCACATCACGTCGGAAGCTCCGTGATGCCGGAGTTGTTGACTCGGCGTTGCAGAACCATTTCCTCAAGATTGCCGCGATGAGCAACATGGTGATCAAGTTTGATGACCAGCCACAGCTCAAATCGGACGACAATAGAAGGATATCCTTGATGGACTACTTGCAGTATGAACAAGCGGACTTTGACCGGCCCAACCCGGCCTACGGTAACTGTGCGGCAATGACGCAAAACAGTGACGATATACACCCCGAGTTCAGAGTTCCCGAGTTCTTCCAGAGCCACAGCGTCAAAGACGGCATCGTTGCCAAACCAAGCCGGGTGTTCACCATGACCAACTGCAACGGCGAGGAGGCAAATGCCTTCGTCTACAGGATCCCCGAGAAGCTGATTGTGCTCGACTTTCTCTCCATGGCCAAGAGAGAAGTTTCAGTCAGCAAGTCCCAAGCAGTGCAAGACATGGAGGAGTACGAGAACCGCAGCCAGCGGGAGGCAGAGGAGGACACTGCAGGCGCGGAGTGCTTGCTTGGAGTACAAAGAGAGAGAGCAGCATCGCTCAACATGGACGCGCTTGTCAAGGCGGCGCTCGCGGAACTGGAACCGGCAGTGGTGGAAGACAGCGAGATAGAAGAGCTCCGCCAGGTGAAGCAGCTCATGATGGCCAAGGGCCGGGACGCGATGCTCGCCTTCTTGCGCGAAAACTAACGAGAATACGAGCTATAATGAGTAGACGAGCCAGTGTAGGCGGCTGGGGCTACGCAAACAGTGCTTGTGGATGCCATTTCGGTCGTGGGTCTATGTACAATGCTATGCGCCGCTAAGCCAGCTCGGCCCTCACCTGCGGAATCTCCGACTCGGGCACCGGCGTGGCACCCGTCTTGTCCGCAAGCAAGGCTAGTATCTGCAGCGACTGCATGTTGGAGCAGTCGATGTCGGCGGTGGAGCCATTGGCGTCGTGCACGCGAATCAAGGTGGGGCACTTGGCAAGGTCCTCCTTGGTCTCCGTGGCGATTCTGTTGACGATAAACTCAACATTGTCGTTGTGGAACTTCAACACCGGCAAGTTCTCGCGCCAGAACTTCTTCAAGCCGATGGCAGCGCCCATCACCAGCTTCTGCACGAGAAAGAGCTCAATCTTGGCACACTGCGGGCCGAGGTGGAGCGCCGTCTCTGGGGTGCCTGCTATGCGGTTCAAGCGCTCGACCTGCCTGAGGAGCCGCAGGCGCGGGAGATTCTTGAACATCAGGTTCGACATGGTGGTGGGAACTGCAAGAGCCGCTGGTGATCCGAATTTTTCAGTTTGGTGGGAACACGCATCGCTTACATAAGCGTGACTCTTATCGGCGGCTCCACCAGCAGCATCTCTTCTTTACCCATTCGCCATGCGTGCCACTGTTAGGCTTTGGAACAAGGCCACCCGCTTTGTGCCTGCAAGTGGGGTTTATCCTACGGGCTTCGCTGTCGGAGGGCTCCACTGCGGCGTGAAAAAGGACGGCAAGTCGTTGGACTTGGCCATGCTCGCCAACACCAGCGGCCGTGCCGCTGCTGCCGCCGCCGTGTTCACCACCAACCGGTTCAAGGCTGCGCCGGTGCAGGTGTCGCTGCAGATTGTGAAGGAGAAGGAGGGCAACGACATCAATGCCATTGTCATCTCCAGCGGTAACGCCAACGCCGTGACCGGCTCCAAGGGCATCGCCGATGCGCGCGAGATGGTGTCTGTGACGGACGCGGCGCTTGGCCACGCGGCACAGTCGTCGTTGGTGATGTCAACGGGAGTTATCGGCAACCCCTTGCCCATCGACCGCATCGTGGCCGGCATTCCCCAGCTCGCCCAGCTGCTCGGCTCGTCGCACGACAAATGGGTGGAGTGTGCGCAGGCCATCTGCACCACTGACACCTTCCCCAAGCTTGTGAGTAAGCAGTTCGAGTTGCAGGGTCACACATACACGTTGGCGGGCGTGGCCAAGGGCGCAGGCATGATCTGCCCCAACATGGCCACGCTTCTTGGCTTCTTTGTCACGGACGCCCCTGTCACGTCCGCGGCGTTGCTGCGCATCTTGACCCACGCTGTGGACCGCAGCTTCAACAGCATCTCCGTGGACGGCGACATGTCCACCAACGACACCATCGCGGCCATCGCCAACGGCGCCGCTGGCGGGTCCGAGATCGACGTGAACGCAGACTGCGCCGAGCTGTTTGCGGCGTTGCGCGACGAGATCACCGGCTTTGCCCAGCAGTTGGCCCAGCTCGTGGTGCGCGACGGCGAGGGCGCCACCAAATTCATCACTCTCAACGTGCGTGACGCGGTGTCGTATGCCGACGCCAAGAACGTGGCGCTGTCCATCGCCAACTCGGCCTTGTTCAAGACCGCCATGTACGGCAAGGACGCGAACTGGGGCCGCATCTTGTGTGCCATCGGCTATGCCCCTGTCGCCGGCGAGGAGCTGATCGTGCCCGACCGCACCAGCGTGAGCTTTGTGCCTGCCGATGGTTCCCCCGCATTGCGCCTCTTGGTCAACGGCGAGCCCGAGGCCGTGGACGAGGCCCGCGCCCTGGACATCTTGCAGCACGAGGATCTCACCATCGAGATCGACTTGGGCACCGGCGGCGGCCAGCAAGCGTCTTTCTGGACCTGTGACTTGAGCCATGAGTACGTCACCATCAACGGCGACTACCGGTCGTGACAGGACCCTCTCGGCTATCGCTGCCATTGTGCAGGACATCATCACCAGATCGCGCGGCTGCGCGTCCCATCCATATACATTTAATGCAAATCTGCGACTACCCTACAACGGACGAGCTCAGAGGACCCACGTACCGTACTTTGTACTGCTATGCATTGTACCTCGCTCTTCCCGCTAAGGGCCCAGGGCGTTTGTACGTGACCGACTTCACCAGTCACCCCAACGTGCGCAACCCGAATTTGGAGCTGCAGCTCTACATCGACGATCTCGGCCTTCTTCCGACGCAGGTGTTCCAGATCGATGTTTACCCCGAGAAACTCACGGTGTTTCTTCTGGACTACCGCCTTTACTACGACACGCCGTTGATCGACGCCGGCCGCCCGTCCCCGTATCGTATCGCGGATAAGTGCTGCATTTTGCGGGCCAACATTGCGCTCAAGCAGTACAATTCCGTGATCGAGGGCCGCGCCAACTCAATTGGGGTCGTGAAGCAGGACGTGCCAGATGCCTCGCTCGGCCAGCTCTACACCAACATCATGGCGCGGCTTCCTCGCGAGTTCGTGGAGGAGAACATGCACGCTATACGCCGAGCAGTGCCCCCGCAGTTTCTCAGTGATGCCAGTCGTCCGGAAGTGAAGCCCGACATCGAGGACAGCGTGGAGCCCGACCAGGAGCTGCAAATTAAGCAGGAATTGATGTCTGATTCCATCATCCCCGATACTATGCATCAGGACGACTACGAAGACCTGGATGAAGAGGAGGAAGAAGCCCTCGAACCACCGCTACGACCCGCGTCCCAGCCACACCTGTTGAAGAAATACGGGTTGAGGGAATTGGCGGCCCTCGACCTTTCCATCGACAACGTAGTGTATCCCATTAGCGCTATAGTGGCCGGAACCGTGCCTGTCGACTTGACGCAGCTCTGTGTAAAGCCATACCTCAGGATGCAGACAGGACCTGAACCACACGACCCCATAATACAGGGGTTGGAGCTCATTCTCACGAGCCCGGCGCTCGCAGGACAACACGAGCAGGTGATCCTCAACAGCTCCAACTCGCTCTCTGTGCACTTCGACCAACAGCAGGTGCTCGCAATGCTCGGCATCAAGAGTATAGAGATCGCTTATTCGCGCTCCAAGAGTATACTGGATCGCTTGAGACTGTGGATTGTACTGGAGGGAGAAAAAACGTTCAGGCTCTATAAACGAAAAGTTCCTCTCAACGAGGCTATAAGTGTCACGCAGTGGAGTGCCAAGGGCTTAGTTCTTCCGTCAAGCAGCAGTGTCAATGCCTGAAAGCCGGCGCGCTATGGCGGCCACCTGCCACGGAAGCGCTCGGAATATCGGCAAGAAGTTGCCATAAAAGGGCATTTTTAGCTCTCCTCTGCTGCCCCTTTCGAGCGCAGTGACTATTGTTTTGGCGATGTCGCGAGGCTCTAACTCTGGCGCTATCCATCGGTTGGGGGTGGCAACATGGCCAAACATACTTGTTTTCATCTGTCCGGGACACACCAAGAGCGTTTTAATCTGCAGCAGGTGTGTTGGAGTGCCCAACTCGTACGTAAGGGACTCGTGCAAGGCAATGACACCTGCCTTCGAGGCACCGTATGCGCTCAAATTCGCAGGGGACATGTATCCTAACACAGATGCTACGTTAACAATGTACCCGCGATCCATTTCTACCATGCGGACCAAGCATGCTCTGGTGGTGTAAAAGCTTCCAAGCAAGTTCACAGCGATGGTGGAAGCAATTTCGTTGGTACTTAGCTCGATTAAAGGCTTCGACACTGCCACGCCCGCGTTGTTCACCAAGACGGTGATGCTGCCAAGCAGCAGCTCTACCTCTCGGATACAAGCCTCCACAGAGCTCACGCTGCTTACATCGCACAACATGTAAATAACACCGCTCACCCGCTCATTCTCGTCTGGCAGTTTTATATCGAAGCAAGCCACAGAAGAACCTCGAGCTCGGAAGCGCTGAACAAGTTCTCGACCAAGGCCGGAACAACCACCCGTTATCACCACTACATCACCGGCACCGGCGAGATGCATACCCCACTCCTTGGCTCGAATCCAGCGGTACACAAATGCTACAACGCACGCCACCACCAAAGAAAGCATGCCTGACGGTCACTTTTTGCACCCAAAGGTTCTTGTGGTTATTCCTGCACAATGCGAGTATATTATCCGGCCCGCGCGAACACAGAAGCCAATCGATGGTCATGTCGGCGTATCCTCAGGTCGTTAGAATCAAGCGGAAACGTGGCCAGGATCCTTTGCAGGCACTTATTCTTGAGGATGGTATCTCTGCGAAGCGTTCCAAGCCGCTGAGTCCGGTACTGTCGCGGCTGCCCACCCCCCGCGCAGCTACCCCGGACAACACTCCCGTCCCCACCGCCCAGCCCTCTGAGGGTACAGTATTCTTCAAATTGACAAGGACGGATGAGAAGACAACCCTCGCGGAAGTGAGCTCAATTTTGGCTGAGTCTTCACGTGGCCAGTACGTTATTCCTAAGAAGCAGACTGAGATGGACACGGTGATACCGAACGAATTGACCGATCTTTTAGACTCGTTCTTGATGGTAAACAATGATGATGGACTGGGACGGAAAAAGAGGTCACGCAATAAAGGCAATGCCGACAAGGAAGTGGACCCGGAGAACGAGTACGTCTACGACGTCTATCACATTTCGGCTGAGCCCATGACGAGCGAGAACCATCCACAGGCGCATATCGGCTACATCCGTTTCTTTGACGACAAGGATAATGATCTTTACAACTCCGATCCTGAAGAGCATGCTACGGTGTATTCAGACCACGAGGATTCGAACGCAGAGGACTACTATCAGAATGACTACCCCAGCGACGAAGACGCCGACATCAACGACGACGATGTTTTTAACGAAGACCATGACTCAATTGAATTCATCAATAAACCCAAGACAGAAAAAGAGAGCGAAAGTAAGGACGATGAATTCGAAGATTTGTTCAACTATGTGGATCAGAACCTGGTGAACCTTTTAAACGACAGTGAAAGCTATGATGACATCGAGGAAGATGAAGACGACTCGTTTGAACGCCAAAAGTTCTTCAAAGGTGAGTCCGATGACGAGATGGCCATACATCGCGACCGCATCTTTGGCAAGCTCCAACAAATGATTAATGAAACGTAATGCTAAATATATCTATAAATGCTATATATACAAGAAGGTAGGTCATGAAAAAAAGTATGCACTCTTTGCAACCTCAGCGATATCAAAGTCGCCCTTAGGAGGCGCCTTGGTGATTTGGACAGGCACTAATAATGGGACATAGTCGGTGGTAGTGGGCTTGACCTTTGTTACTGGTTCGAAATCCTCTGAGTAACGCACAGTTTCCGTTCCTCGAATGCTTTTTGATATAAATAATAGCTCGGGAGTATGTTGCTTGATCAATAGGTCAACTGCCTGCAGTTTTGAGGTGAGCTCATGCCGCAAAGCCTGGTTGAAGAAAGACTTGCTGTTAGCTCGTTCTATTGTGGTGTACTGTTGACGTAGTGCCGCCAAGTTAGCCGCAAATTGAGTGTCTTTGTGGCACCAGACAAGCTGCTTAGCATCTCGAGTAGTATGTATCATATCGGCACGTAGATTTGGGATAATGTCTGAGGTGTGTAGCTTGATGAACTGCTCTCGTGTGATTACTGAGAGTTTTGACGCAAAGCTGGGGTGCGTCCAAAAGGAGTCATGCACCGCAGCAAATGCCATGTCCTGTTTTAGAAACTCGAAGCAACACATCATCATGTGAATAGAATCAATCGAGTGGATGAAATTTGGAGCAATACCATTCAATTGTTTTCGCAAGTCAATATCTGTGATGGCATTGGGCTTTGTCACAATTATCTGCTGAAGAGACGTCTTCACCTGACTTATCTTCATGTGCTTGTAGAGTTGCACGATCGGGAAGCCAGAAAGTGAAGTCCACATCATCGGTTTATGGTACGTCGGTGAAAAGAAATCAACTGCGTCCTTTGAATCAGTGTCGAAAGAGCTTATTATCCGGTAACAGCACTCGGAAAGCCATTCTTGTATTCCTCTTGCACCTCTAAATAGTTCTTCAACGGAGTTGAAGATAAGATTCGAGATAAAATATGATAACCGATGCCTCTGTTCTTTCAAAAAGACTAGATCATTTCCCTCGAGTACCTCACTTGGGGCTTCAAGTATATCCTTTATACGCTCGCTGACTTGCAAGGATGCTCCATATTTTGTGACTCCGTAAACTTGAGTCATCACCGACTGCTTGACTAATTTTCGAGAGAGAATTTTGCGTGCCATCATTTTGTACTCTGCATCGTCACCCTTTTCATTCACAGAAAGTTTTTTGAAAATCACTTCGAGCACAGCTGAGTAAACATCTTGTTTACTATCAGATGGTGACAAATTGACTGATTTCGCTCCTTCAAGGTCCCTGCCTAAAGCAGCATAATGCTGTAGGCCATTACAGGAACCATCCTGATGAACAGGGATGCGGCAACGATAATCTTCGATATGTTTGCCATTCGCTTGATGGTCAAGGATTGATGATATCTCAAAGCAAACACTAAGAGCTTGCCACGGTTTCTCTGCCCTTTGCCACCAACGATTCTCGAAGGGGCTCTGGGCTGATTGAAGTACAAGATGTAAATTATCATCCACGTATTGAACTCTGTCCTTGAAGTTCATTTTATCCATCCCAAAAAGACCTGCGAGATGATACTTCAACCAGTCGAATCCGTGTCTTCCTAAAGGCTCGCTGAACCAGAACATCATTAAGGACCGTTTGATATCCTCATCATAATGGCTGAGAACAGAAACCATGGGATAAGCGCGGCCCCTGAAATCAAGCTGGTGAGGTAAATAGAACCATTCTCCTTTTGCACCGACCGCGTCGGCAAATTTAGCGACGGTTTCCAACTGGGACCTTCTTGTCTTTGCGGCCAAGTGCTGTACTCGAACTTCATTATTCCTCACGATGGTCTTCTTGTATGCTTGGTTAAAGTCCGACTTTATTTCAAAATCCTCTGGTTTGGGCATCTTCAAATAACTGCAACTTTGATGTTCAGCAGGAGGAGGAACTTTCATGAACCCATCAGGTAGCTCCAACGCCTTTTTGTATACGTCAAGCATTTGCTTATTGATTGCCCACGGCACGTTACCTAATTTAGTCAAGCTGGCGTATATGAACCCAAGCTGTCCGCTTTGATGTGCTCGATCAAGGAATTGCAATGAAAGTTCCGGGGCGTTGCTGCGTACGAGCGGCTTGAGATCGCTGAGATAGCCCCCAACAGTTGGACTAGTCCATGGTTTTGGAGGGCAAAGCATAGGGAGATAAAATGAATGTGAAGTAAGAGGCAAGCTGTGAAGTTGGCTAAGTATGTAAGGATGAAGCAGAATCACACCAGTGTGTTTGAATTTGGAGCCACGATGCCTGCTGAGCTCCCATATTAATGCCCTGGTACCAGCATCGGTGTCATACTTGGCAAGGTTCTCGCTCTCAAAAATTAGGGAGGATGACAGTTTGTATGTCAGCAGACGAAGTACTGCCTGCGGTATGTAGCAGACGTCAATGATTCGTTTGAGGACAGCAGAGAACATAGCAAGCAAGTCATTCTCCGACAATTGTCCTGTGATTCGCTTTTCCTGCTTGAGGTATTGCACAAATTTCTTCCCAAGGGACTGTGATATTTTGAGAACCGAGTCATTTCCTGTCTCAGAATTGAGTAAAATTGCTAACGTCTCAGATAGGACTAAGTTGGCAAGAGCCTCCGGAGAGATATGGCGTAGGTAGCCATCATACTTCTCAAGGCCGATTTTCAGATGGGATACGGCGTATTTTGATTTTTCGAGCCAAGTGTAAAGAAGTTGCGAGTTTGCGAGGTTAAAGAGCTTGAAATTGGGGGATTGCTCCATCGACTCAACCAAGTGGGTGCAATTTTTCTCAATATCAAGTTGCTTTTCTTTGTTAAACGCAGTATAGTTGCGAAGGAACTCCTTCTTTTTGGTTTCCTCCAACTGGTCATAGTGCTCGTAGTAAGGTTGGGAAATGGTGGCATCAAAGGGCAGAGCCACGTACTGGCACAAGGCGTCGTAGCTCAAGAAGCCGTTGTGCTTATAGGCGTCGATGGCCGAAGCGGCTTGCGTAGCTCCTATTGCAGGTTGCCCCGTTATTTGGACAAATGCATCCTGCTCCTCAGGAGTGAGATCACCAGCAATCAGTGCATGGTCGGGCTGGCAGCTTGCAAGCGATGAGCGTACGTATCGAGCAACATTGTAGCGGAGAGTGACGTTCGACGCAGGAATGTTCGCTAGCGCTCGCACGCCGCACCTTAGCAACTGGGCAGGGAGCTCTGTGTCGGAGTAAGCTGGGTTCTTGGCTGCGCGAGAGTAGTCTTCAATGAGAAGCTTGACATTATTGATGGAAATTTCTCTTCCATTGGCAAGGCAGTTGGCCGTCAAAATTTTGAAACACGACAAGTAAACCTCGGGGGATCCACGACGAAGCACTTTTGCGAGGCAGGAACGTTGTGCCAACAAGGAGTTGTCAGCCACTGCGTGCAAGAAGCTGTTCACCAAGAGCTTTGTGTCACTAGATGGGCCCGATTCTGCCCGCAGAAGCTGTGTGTAGTGCAAGTTCAACACGTTAGCGGGGTCGCTGCGTGGAGGGAGCCGCGGGAGCAGCGAGAGCCAGCGCCGCATCCATGGCATGAGGCCGATGAGGTTCCAGGAGCGATACTATATATGTATATGCAGTACCTCATCAGAGGCCCAGCACATTACAGCGAGTGGCGGGGCCCGCTCCGCGGGCCGCGTATGTATGATAGCAAATATATGAGCAAAATGCGATTGGAGGCCATGGGAGGCCATGGGGGGCCTGCGAGTGCCTAAACCCACCGGCGTTGGAGCATCGGAACATGCCTCAGCACCACGAGCGGTCCAGGAATGGCACTGCCTCCCCAGCAGGGTTCCTGCGCTAATTGTTAAAGTCGGTTTGAATGTTGAAGGTGACCACGGGGAACTGGCTGATCTCGGGCGTGATCAAGGCGTCCACGCCAAAGCACAGAAGCACGCCCTGGATCACGCCGCACGGGAACCAGAGGTAGAACGAAATCATGTCCGCCGGCGACGGCAGCTGTGCCGCGCCCAGCGCGTTCGGCAGCAAGTGCTCGATGAGGCGGAACGACTGGTCGATGAGCACAAAGGTGCCGCGGTGGTTGGTACGGAGGTTGTCGATCTGCTTGCCAAAGAGCGTCTTCCACACCTCCTTGCAGATGAACTTCATGATGTCCAAGATGTCGGTGATCTTGCCGCCGGGGCTGCGAAACATGAGGAGCTCAGCGGCGTTGCGGCCGAGCCGGCGGCCGTGCTGCTCGAGCGCGAGGAGCACCTCGTCGCGGTTGACGGTGGAGTTGCGCTCGCGGTTGCGCCGCACCGTCGCCGCCACCGTCTCGATCATGAAGTAGTGGAACACCGCCTCGTTGAACTCGGCGGACATGGTCAATGGCAGGTGGTGGAGGCAATGAGATCAGGTTGAGTAGCGGTACAGGCCGCTACGATAGTGGCGTGCACGACCCAAAACCCACGCGGCTCGGCTCGATCCAGGTGGGTGCTGAACACCCTGAGGGTCGCCTCAAGTGCCGTAGACTTCACGCCAGGGCCAATTAACTTCATTCTGGAGTAGTAGGAATTGACGAAAGAGAGCTTCTTTCACGCTTGGACTGAACATTCGTCGCAATTACGCAAGCGGTTGGAGAAACGTCTTCTTGTAGGAACATAGGGCCAAGTTGCAGCCATATTCTGTGAGTGGGAAGTTCCACAGACGTATCAGCCGTGTTCGTAAGAGTTCTGTAATAGATGGGTCCATTTTTGTTGCAGGGCCTGCGAGAACTTATACTTGCGTCCGTGCAACTTGCATTAGACAGTTTGTAGATGAACTTGGAAACCTCGTTTTGCATGACAAAGAGAAAATCACTAATGGGAGTCTCGGTTTGTTGGCTGAGATGGGAGAGTATTTGAAGCAGCAGGCTTCTCTAATCGAAGGCGGGATGCTCGAGGTGGTAAGGAAACAGGAAACTAAAAAGGAAGTGTCACCAAAGCTGCAAACTTGACGTTCTCGCACATTGCAGCAACGTGGACATGAACTCGACAAGGATGCCGAAGACCAGTCATCCACCTGTGGACATTGAAAGTATTCATAAGGCCATCAGTGTTATTAGGAAGGTCGCTCTTTGCAAATATAAGTGCTTTATCTCACCCCAAACTCGCTCAGCTCGATCCAATTGAAAATTATTGGCAATCAGTCAAGAGTATATTGAGGCATTCTCTTCCTCGAACGCGAACATTTTTGGAGGAATCACTGAAGCTGGCTGTCAAGTGCCATTCGGGTAAATCCAAAAGTATAATAAACGTTCTACAAATTGGAAAGGGTCTCATAAGAGAGCCTTCCGAAGAGGTAACGGCGCCTACGTCTGGTGCCCGCTCAACTTGCCGTATAGAGATGTGCTTGGCCAGAAGTGGCGCGATTTGTACAGTGCAGACTGCGGATTGAGCTACATCGGAAGGCCATCAGCCGCTGTCATGGTGTGACCAGGTTTCGAATTCCTACCCATTCATTTAGGTGCAAGGCACTTTGTGCTGATCCTCTTCCTTCACCTTAAACAGCGACAAGCTAATGTATGGCGAACCCCGACTAAGCCCGTAGCTGACTCAGTAGATGAACATGAGTTGCTCAATTGCCACTCTATATACATAGCTACTCAGAGCGGGTGACTTGGTGCTACGGGAAACGGCAACAGGTAGGACATGTCCTGTATAAACATCATAGAGGCAGAGCCCAAAATCATGCCACGGTTCACGGCCGCCGGGGTGACGATTGCGACACGACCACAACACCGAACGGCAGCTACAGCAGGAACGAGGCGAGCAGAGTGCACACAGACCAACAGCCCAGCAGCACAAAACAAGAGCGTGACGCCAACGGTTACGGCTTTGCGTCTATGCACGCCGCGCCAACGCACGCCCACCGCGGTCGGCAATGGTCCCCCGCCTACGCGCCGGCGTAAACGGCATACCCCTGCACAGGAGCCCGGGGTGTAATCTGGGTCCCGCGCGTAGCTTTCCGCACGGGAGCCCGCCTCTGATTGGCCAGCCCCCAAGAACACCCCCGGCTCCGACCCCAGCGCCAGCCCCCTGCCGCTCCCCGTAGCCCCTGCGCCCCAGCACTGTGCTCGCCCGCGCTGCGCCTTTCTATTCGCCGCGCGCCCGCAAGCCAGCACCGCAGGCTGGCGCACGAGCAAAGTCGTGCGCGGATCGTGTCACCCACACGTCCGTTTTGAACAAACAAATTTCTCCCGTCTACCACGACCCGTCCGTACACACGAACAAACACACACCGCACGCGCACGCACCCGGTTGGCTCCGACTTCTGCGTCCAGCCCGACCTCGAGACCCGCCTGACCGCACCCTCCACGCGCCGCCGCACTGGATTCCGTGCCGCGTCCCCCAGATTGCCCGCGAGCAGCGCTCTGTGTTTGCCGCCGCCCGCACCGCACCTCTGCTGCTTCGAGAGGTGACCACCGACTTGGCCGCCGCCTGGGCGCCGCCCGCCCGCTCTGACCGCGCCATGACCGACTACAACTTGGTGCCCGAGATGCGGCCGCTCAACACGTCGCCGCCCATCACCTTTGCCTCGCCGCCCACGTTGGCGGCGCTGGTGCCGCCCGCCGCGGTGCCGCCATCCGGCGGCGCCAGCGCGCCGCTGCTGCAGAGCTACTGGCTCAAGCTCACCAACCACCCCAAGGACATCTCCCTGCGCGAGGCGCACACCATCTTCTCCCTTGTGGTGGACGACATTGTCAAGATCGACGTGGCCCCGGACGCCATCATTGCCCAGTTCAAGACGTTCAACACCTGCCTCACCACACTGAAACTCCTCCACGGAAAGTATATCTTTGGTCCTGAGTACGGGCCCATCGCCGTGGAGGTTGACGACGCCATGCAGGCGGCGTCCTTCCTGTCCTTGTCCCTCAATGCCCCGTCCTCCATCAACTCGCTCCCCAACGCCCCGGGGCTGGCCACCGCCGCCAACGGCAAGCGCCTGTCGATCCAGCGCTCGCGCTTCCTCTTCTCCGACCCGTTCCAGCCCAACATCAACCTTGGCGACCCCGCCGGCGCCGCGCCTAACCCGCCGCCTTCGCTGGCCTCCAACGCGGCCAAGTTCCTCATTGACCAGCAGGACTTGTGGAACAACCACTCCTCCACCCCTCAGACCCCTAGTAACAACTTGCATTTCGACTGGTCCAACCAGGCCAACGCGGCTGCCGGTGCGCCCGCCCTGGGCTCCGCTTCGGGCGCTGCCCTGGGACAGGACTCCAGCAGGAGAACCCTGTCGGCGTTCTTCAACTCCCAGCCCCAAACCATGAGCAGCTTGCTTTCCCAGTCCCTCCAGAACGGTAACTTGCCACCATTGTCCATCCCCAACATGCAAGTGCCGCTCAAGGTGGGGCCCATGCTGGCGACTTTACTGCAGCCCCAGTCCCAGCCCGTGCTGGCGTCTCTGTCCCAACCTCCTCTTAGTGCTTCCACCTCCCAGTCCCAGCAGCAACAACAGCCCCAGCAGCAACAGCAGCAACAGCCCCAGCAACAACAACAACAGCAGCAGCAGCAACAGCCCTCTCAGCAGACCGCTTCTCAGTCATCGTTACTGCAACCGTCCCAACTGCAGGCTCAACAGTTGCAGCAGCAGCAACAACAACAACAGCAGCAGCAGCAGCCATCTCAGCAGTCTCAGCAGTCTCAGTCCCAGCAGCATTCGCAGACCGCCCAGAGCCAATCTGCTGGCCTGCAGGCCCCAACCGAGGCCCAGCAGGTGGTGCAGGGACAGAGGAAAGATGTTCCTGACTTGTCCCTCTTGGCGCGTGTCCCTCCACCAGCGAACCCCGCGGACCAGAACCCCCCGTGCAATACCTTGTACGTGGGCAACTTGCCGCCTGACGCTACTGAGGCTGAATTGAGGTCCTTGTTCTCCCCGCAAAAAGGCTTCAGAAGATTGTCATTCCGGACAAAGCAGACCAACTCGTCCAACGCAAACGTCAATGGGCTGCTGAGTACCAGCAACCATGGTCCAATGTGCTTTGTCGAGTTTGAAGACATTGCCCACGCCACCAGGGCGTTGGCAGAGCTCTACGGCCGTGCACTTCCTCGTCCCAACGGGTCCAACTCCAAGGGCGGTATTCGCCTCTCTTTCTCCAAGAACCCCTTGGGTGTCAGAGGCCCCGGCAACCAGAGGCGCTCGAGCTCGAACCAGTTGAACTCAGGCATGAACCAGCAGCAGCAGCAGCAACAGCAGTCGACCAATGGCAACTCATACACCTTTAGCAGCTACCACCACAAGCCATGAGGCTTCATTGTACACATACTACGCCATTTTAATGCGGAATGCCATGAACAACAGGATAAGATATATTTTGTCGCGCTTTACATGGATCATAATCTAGTCATTCACAAATGTCAGCATCATTTTCATCATCCCTCATCGTCATGTCCTTTTTTTCTGGGGGCAAGGGCTATTCATTTGCAATTGTACTTTAGCTTTGATTCTCACTTGTTTAATTAGTCTCTATTATTTATCCCACTCTTTATGTATATTTTAGCATCACCATCTCTATATGTACTACTAACATGTGTCAATGTTGCAACCTGTATCTGATGCGAGACGCTTTCCGCGACGGACGTTTTGCAGCCAAATTCCTCCCAGAATATGGCACGCAGAAGACAAAAGTCGGACATCACCCACACCTCCGTGGACCAAGAGTGGTCGCCCCGCTTCCGGCAGGCGCTTGGGCTCTGCTCGCGGCCGGGTGAGCGCCGTCTCCAGTACGTTTCTCGAGACTTGACTATCGAGCCTGCTGGGATGGCCAGTGCTGCACGCGCCGGGTTGTCATCGTTGCTACTGTGGTCATAATGCATCAGATTAATATACACGTACAAACTAGAAAAAAACTAGACCTTAAACTCAAGCAACTCTTTGGGATCAGCATACACCTGTCTGAGCCAGTCAGAGGCGAGCAACTGCTCGGCGGTGTAGCGTTTAGAGTTCTTGGGATGTAACAAAGAGAATATGTGGAATCGAGCCTCGTTGTGCAACTTGCGGAAGAAGTAGAGTGCCGGGTTGGCGCTGGTGCTGAAGGCCTTGTCGTCGAGCAGATTGGTGAGCTCGTGAAGAAGCTTGTCGTTCAGCGGGAAGCTCTCACGGTAGCGACGGTACTCGCGGTTGGAAGCGTCATCGGCCACAAGCCACGGCGTCTGCATGAGGCAGATGTGGAAGTAGGTGACGCCCAAGCACCAGGTGTCCAAGGCCTTGAAGTCGATGGAGGCCCTCACCTTGTCCACGGTAGTGGCAGGGTCGCCGTCGGCAAACCACGCCTCGTACGTGTTGAGCTCGGGTGCCTTGAAGGATTTGGTGCCGCAGCAAATGTGCTGGACGTTTTCTGCGGACCACAAGCCGTCCAAGGGCTGGCTCAAGTCAAGCGAGTAGCCAAAGTCCGCAATCTTGATCACGCCGTCGTCGCCAATGAGGAAGTTCTCCGGCTTCAAGTCGCGGTGCACCACATCCCGATCGTGGAGAAACTTGACTCCCCGCACAATCTGCTTGAACACGGCGTCCTTGAGGTTGGTGTTGATCTCGATGCGGGCCTTGCGGAGCCGCCCGAGGTAGGTCAAGAGGTCGCCGCGCGGGTAGTAGGGCAATACAAACGAAAGCTCGCCGTCCTCGCTCTGGATGAGGTCGAGCACCGGCGCGACGTTCTTGTGGGCGCACCGCTGGAGAAGCAGGTGCTCGGCGAGCACCGCCCGGCGGTACTGCTGTGCCGTCTTGTGCGGCTGAACGGTGATGGTCTTCACCACCACCGTGCGGGGCGCACCGCGTGCTGTAGCCTTGAACACACGCCCATTGGCCCCCTCGTAGAGCGGCTTGCCGTGGGTGGTGTAGTCGCGGCCTAGGAGGGGGTAAGTCTCGGCCGGAGGAGACCGGTCCTGCGGCGTCACCGCGGGGTCCGTCGACTCAATTCCCACCGCAGCATCGTGCATGGCATTGGGCGGCGGTTCCTCGCCGCGAGCCGTCATAGTCATCGTGGAGGTACCACTAGGGCGGGTGCTGAAAAGAGACAGGTAGGTTTGCAGCAGAAGCATGGGTAGCGGTGCTGAAAAATCCGAGCTTGCGATACAAAAATGGATTACAGCACAGGGGTAGCCTCAAGTACACTGAGACGGGCTGTCTGCGGTGTTCATCGGCGTGGTCGACGTGGATGTGCTGGATGTGCTGATAAAGAGTTGCTTATCGCCTCTGCGGAGTTCTCATCGGCTCGGCCGTACCGGTGTCAGGAGGCGCCTCCAGTTTGCTGTCCGTGTGCAGGTGCGGTAGATGGTGGGCCGGCGGCGGACCGGGTCCGGCCGTGGACCCGCGTACACTGCCACCGCATGTCAGTGAGGCGTGCGGTGGCAGGCGGCAGCTAGTGGGGCCACTTGCTTGACTGCGCCGGGCCATAGACTGGCTGGGTGGGCGGTAGCGGCACTCGAACCCAATCGGGTTGCGGTCCTGCATTTACTCCGGCCCGCTCCAGCAAGGTAGTTCTGTGCGCAGGCCGCGAAACGGAATGTTCGTGACTGCCTAAAAATACACCCAACGGGCAGCGCCCGCTGCAACAACGCAGGCACAGCCGCCGCTGCACTAGCAGTGCCCCTGCCAAGGCCGGTGCTGCGCCGGAGCGGTGCCGCCGTTTGAGTTGGCGCACGAACGGGCCCCGCGTGGCGAGGGTCCCAGCATCGATTCGCATTGGTCCCGCCAGTATGAGCCTAGCGACAGACACAATAGGAAAGTGCAAATATTTTGTTCTTCGCCGCAACCACGCAGCGCGACATCCCGCCAGAAAATACGCAGGGCCAGGTCGGGCGCGGCGCGGGGCACGGCGTGAAGCGCGGGCACAGCCGTGGGCGACATCGCGACATTAATGACGTCGGAGCAGCAACATTGCCCGAAATGTCTGTTTTCGCAGCCAAGGTGGAACAGTCATGTGTGACGCCGCAAACTATAAAGGCGACACTGCACCGCGTAGAATCTGTAGATCTCTCAACCGCGCCGTTGGCAGATTAGTTCACACTCCACTTGCCATGCTCAGACGAATCTTCACCATATTTCCCCTCTTCTTTCTCCTAGCAACCATCGTGTTGTTGGTGTTTATGAACATTGTGGGCGCCAGTCAGCTGGGAGCATTGAAGCAGCTCTACTGGTCGCAGGCAGACACTTCTGGCATCAAGGGCGCCCGCTTTGCTACTACTCGCTGGACGTCCTACAACATCTGTGGTGTACAGAATGGCGAGAACAACAAGTGCACCTCCAACACTCCCGCTTACCCGTACTCGCCCGAAGACAACTTTGACAATACCAAAGACATTCCCCAGAAGTTTGTCTCCAAGAGAAACACCTTCTACTACCTCTCGCGCTTTGCCTACGTCTTTTTCTTGATAGGCATTATCTTCGCCGTGGTTGCCCTTGCGCCGACCTTGCTCTCGTGCTGCACGACCGGAATGGTCACAGGCTTCTTGGCGGCCACTGCCGCCGGTGCGTCATTGTTGTTCACTGCTGCTGGTGCTGCCTTCCAGACGGCCACTCATGTCATGGGCCGCAACGCCTGGCATAAGGCGGGCGTCTCTGCGCGCCTCGGCACCACCATGTTTGGTGTCATGTGGGCTGCGGTCGCTGCCGACTTGCTTGCCTTCATATGGATGTGCTTTGTGGCCGCCCACGGTGGGGCCGAGAAGGTCCGCCGCCACAGAACTGCCCACGAAGCCTCCACCACTGAAACGTACGGCAGAAAGTCCTACTCGCCCTCTAGCGGTTACTAAGGTGGGCACACACGCTGACGAGTTCTAATACCTCTACAACGAATGAAAAGTCTGTGTATTCGAAACAAGTAGGAGCGAGAACGGGAAGAAAAGAGGATCTGGACGGCATGTCTAGTTGGTAATGTCCTCCGCAGCAGTAGCATAGTGCACGTACTGGGCGACGTAAGCCTTCAAGTAGTTTTGGACAAACTCGGTGGCTTTGTCATCCTCGGCGGCGCCAGCGGTGTCCTCTCTCTTGAGAATGGGCATGCCATTGAGTATTCTGGGCCAGTGCCACTTGCGTTTCTCGATAGTTGTCTCGGAAACTTCCCTCTTGAGAATGGGCATGCCATTGAGGATCCTGGGCCAGTGCCACTTGCGCTTCTCGATGGCTCCCTCAGACACGTCTCTCTTGAGAATGGGCATGCCATTGAGTATTCTGGGCCAGTGCCATTTTCTTTTTTCAATGCCAACGTCGCCAACTTCGCGCTTCTCAGTCTTCTCTCCTTCACCCAAGTTGGCGTAGTACTCGGCAGCGTAGTTGTCCGCGAACTTTTCAATGCTAACTCCATTGATTTGGGGTCCGTCAGCAGCAAACTGGAAGTAAACAGTTGGAACCAGCTCGCCAGTGCCAGTGGTGTCAGCCACAGGCGCGGCAACAGCGGTCAAAGCAGAAGAGGCGATGAGGAGGAGGGTAGAGAACTTCATGGAGTGGTGAATGATGATGAATGAATCGTCCAACACAGCTGGTTAAATATCTCCCTACATCCCCTTTACATGTTTCAGAGTCGCTGAGTCGCCTGGGAAACAGCCTACAAAGCTTACACAAATGGTTGCAACTTCGACCATTGCAACCCCGATGTGGAAAGTGCCGAGCCACAAGGGGCCCACGAAGAACTGTATATTCTGCATATACGTTCCTGCTCATGCTCTTGCTGCAGACCACTCGCATTTGTGCATCACCTCCGACCATTGCAACCTAAATCGGGCAATCGGAAGTGGGAGGGGTCTTGCAGCATATGTAGTTAGGTATCGGTGAAGGCATGAGTTAGCACAAAAAAACACTCTCCTGGGCTAAGAACTGTTGGCGGTAGCTACACCTTACCAAACACAAATCCCTCGTTCCGGCAACTTTTTGCGATATCTACACAAAGATGCATCTTGGTGTCCAAATGTGCTGTCAGCTGCACTCAGACAGCGGTATCGCGTTCTTTAGTATACTGAAAGAAGCATATGGCCACATTGATTTTGCATGCGCTAGATAAGCTACTGTATCGGCAGGCCGAATTGGGGCAGCGGAAAGCGATGAGCGAAGCCTGTATATAGTAGCAATGCAACTTCGGAATGGACTCCAAATGCGGAATTTATCGCATCAGCCCGCATCCGGCGTCAGGGAATGTAACCAATGAGGTACTCAGCATGGAATAGTTGCAGTGCTTAGAGACTCCAGTATCCTTGGAAAATGTAAAGCACATCATGTAGCACATACTTGGGTCCGGAATACCAAATTCCGTCAAAATATGTAGCCATATGCCTATCCTGCGGTCGACATCTCAGCCGCACGATAGGCGGTTTTGCATTGAGTCATTTGAAAAAGAAAAATGCCGAGCGCATCGCGCAGCTTGGTCGCACCGCTCCGGAGTATATATGCATGGCAGATTCCGCTCGTGTGCCATCAACGTTATTATTGCAGTATCGAACAATTAGTGGTTTCGTTCCTTTGCAGTGAACCCTTTGACAGTATCTCCGTGAAGTATTGTTGAACAAGAACCTTGCACTGTGACCAGAAGAAACAGAGTAATTTAGTTGGCATCCTGCTATTCCCAGCTGTTCTCTGCCCTCTACCTCCTTTCAGCGTCGACGGCGAGCTCATCGCGGGACCCTTGAAAAAATAATTCGCGACCCCATCACCGCCTACTCGTCGTTTACATTCCCTCCCTTCTGATGTCAGATTTGGACAAGAAGATCGACGACCTCGAGCGCGTCTCATCAGCAGAGCTTGAGACCTCCTCCGAGGAAACGGACATCTTTTACCATGAAAAGCGCCTCAAACACGGTCTCAAGTCGCGCCATGTGTCTATGATCTCTCTTGTGCTTGCCATTGGAACAGGTCTCTTCGTTTCACTGGGCGGAATCCTCCATAATGGTGGCCCAGTGGGCATGTTGTTGGCTTTTGTCTTTGTTGGCACTATTGTCGCCGCGCTGATGATGTGCATAGGCGAGATGTCATGCTTCATGCCAATGACTTCGGGTTACGTCAAGCACACACAGTACGTGTTTGACGAGGCCATGGGCTTCACTATGGGATGGATTGAGATTTACGCCAACATAATTCCCAACGAGGTTGCTGCCGGTGCCGTGGTGATGCAGTTCTGGTCTGACGTTAGCCCTGCCGTGTGGATCACCGTGTTTGGTATTGTCATCGCTGCCATCAACCTTGTCAACGTGAGAGTGTACGGAGAAGTGGAGTTCGTATTTGGTCTCTTGAAAATTGTTTTGATCGTTGTGTTGGTCATTGCTGGTCTTGTGCTCAACCTCGGAGGTGTGCCAGGGCAGCCAAGACTTGGCTTTCACTACTGGAAGGACCCTGGCCCATTCCACGCTCTTTACAAGACCGGCTCTTTGGGCAACTTCCTCGGCTATTGGAAAGCTGTGTACTCGGTCATCTATTCTTTCTCAGGCATCCAGGTTGTGTCGTTGCTTGCCGGTGAGACCCAAAACCCAAGAAGAGCCATCTACAGAGCAACCAAGAGGGCGTTTGCTAGAATATTCACCTGCTACTTCCTCACGGTGCTTATCTTGACCATGATTGTCCCCGCCAACGACCCGCGGATTGCCAACTCGTCCGGCAATGCTTCTGCGTCGCCTTTCGTTATCGCCATGAAGGGCCACATCAACGGCTTGCCCCACTTCATCAACGCTATTATTTTGACGTCTGCCATCTCTTCAGGAAACATGCAGGTGATCAAAGCTTCTCGATGCATGTACGCCTTGGCTACCAAGGGCCAGGCTCCGCGCATCTTCTTGCGTCTCAACCGTTGGGGGTTGCCTTACGTTGCGGTCGCGGTGGCCATCGCTTTCATCCCATTGGCATACATGTCGGTAAACCAGGGTTCGGCTAATGTCTTTGACTGGATGCAACACATTGTGTCGTCGGCCACCTTGATTGCCTGGTCCTTGATCTCGCTCAACCACATCTTGGCCATGAGAGCATTCAAAGCGCAGGGCTACACGAGAGCAGACTTGCCGTACCGGTTCCCCGGCGCCGTATATGCCGCCTGGTACTCGTTGTTCTTGTCCCTCTTGATATTGCTCACGGGTGGCTATGCCAACTTCATGCACGGCGAGTTCGTGTTTGTCAGCTTCTTCTCGAACTACTTTATCATCCCCTTGACGATTGGCTTGTTCGTGTTCTGGAAGCTACTCAAGGGAACCAAATTCATCCGCCCAGAAGACGTGCCCTTGCAGGCCATTTTCAAAGACATCGAGGAGCGTCCCGAGCCCCCGTATCCGCCTACTCGCGGCTGGGCCCTCTTGACCTTAATTTACGCTTAGCTATGAATCTACGTATTTACTGACAACCTTAGTGCAGAACAATGCGAATTTGGGACCTTGTCACAAAATCGCGACCAAGGCGCGATAAGCGCGAACCAACTTCTTCTTCCCGCGGAGGGCTAAGCATCTATCAAACCAAACCACCTTGTGTGTGATCCACTGTGAACTTTGCAATCTGCTACAACTATGTGTTAGCAACTGAGTGAGGCATCATAACTAGTTGAAATCCTTCACCATGTCAGAATACATCCGCATGGCGGAAATGGACGAAGAAGGGTTCAAACCCGTCCACAACGTTACTGCCGAGGCACTGCACGATGTCGCAGATCTATTCCACCACGAGCAGCGGCTCAATTCGGGTCTCAAGGCGCGGCACATCGCGATGATCTCGCTCGTGTTCACCATCGGCACCGGCCTCTTCTTGAGCTCGGGCGCGATCTTAGCCAGCACGGGGCCGGTGGGGATGCTCTTGGGCTTTCTCTTGGTGGGCAGCGTGGTGGCATGCAGCCAGATGTGCATTGCTGAGGTGGCCAGCTTCATGCCCGTGACATCTGGGTACGTGCGCCACGCCGAGCACTTTACCGACGACGCCCTCGGCTTCGCCGTCGGCTGGATCGAGATCTACGCCAATATCATCCCAAACGAGGTGGCGGCGTCCACCGTCATTGCTGGGTACTGGTCCCGCGCCAACCCAGCGCTCGTCATCACCGCCGTCGGCACGGTCATTGCTGTTATCAATTCCGTCAATATCCGCTTCTACGGCGAGGTGGAGTTTGTGTTCGGCTGCCTCAAAATCGCGTTGATCGTGATCCTCATTGTCGTCGGTCTCTTGCTCGATGTTGGCGCTATTCCGGGCCAGCCAGCCCTCGGATTCAAGTACTGGACCAACCCAGGACCGTTTGCTGAGCTATACACCACCGGCATGTGGGGGAAAATATTCGGATTCTGGAAGGCCCTCAATTCCATCGTGTACTCCTTTGCTGGCATTCAAAGCGTGTGTCTCTTGGCGGGCGAGACTGAGCATCCACGGAGGGCGATCCATCGCGCCGCCAAACGCGCCTTTACCCGTGTGTTTGCCTTATACTTCTTGACCGTACTTGTGTTGACTCTCATTGTGCCATATAACAATAAGAAAATGGCCTCGCCCACCGGTGACGCCACAGCCAGTCCCTTTGTCCTTGCTTTGAGCGGCCCCATCAAGGGCCTCCCGCACTTCATCAACGCAGTGGTGTTGACGTCGGCGATATCGTCGGGTAACATGCAAATTATCAAAGCGTCACGGTGCTTGTTTGCGTTAGCCACCAAGGGCCAGGCGCCAAAGGCATTTCTCAAGGTCAGCAAGAACGGCTTGCCATGGGCGGCCATTTGTGCTGTGCTTGCGTTTCTCCCGCTTGCCTACATGTCGCTTAGCGAGGGTTCCGCCCGTGTGTTTGACTGGTTTCAGCACATTGTGTCGTCAGCCACGCTCTTTGCGTGGTGCCTAATCTCATTCAACCACATTCGCATGCTGAACGCGCTCGTCGCTCAGGGATACAGCCGCGCTGACCTCCCATACACCTTCTACGGCGCCGAGTGGGGTGCTTATTACTCCCTCGGGCTCTCTGCACTCTTCTTGCTCACCGGCGGCTTCCAAAATTTCCTCGCTGGACACTTCCACCTTGCCAGCGTGTTCAGCAACTACTTTATAATTCCATTTGCTGCGGGGCTATACTTCAGCTGGAAGTTCGCCAGAGGCACACGCACCAAAGAGCTCCACGAGGTCGACTTGAAGAGCATCTTTGCCGACATCCAGGCCCGGCCAGAGCCGGCGTACCCCAAGCTCCACGGGTGGCGCCGAATCACACTGTTGTGGGACTAGATAGAGTATTTCTACACACTGCATACCATTAGTGAAAGCGTAGCACCGATAGGATGATCCCCGTCGGAGCTTATCCGACGTTGGCCCGAGCTACTGACGCCGCTGTCAAGTATATACAGGACCATGGGATGTTGCAGCCGCGACGGGCCGGGACAACCTACAACTCTTCTTTCTTTCCCGGCGCGAAACCCGCAAGAATCACGCGTCTTTTTGCTTAACGGTGGTCGCAGGAGGGCTCTGGACGTGAACAGCGCCTATGGACAAGATCAAGACACACGCAGCGAGCTTCGGCTCGACGGTCGGCAACGCCGGCAGTTCGCTTGGGAGCAGCATCAAGCACGGTGGCAGCGCCTTGTACGAGAAAGGCGGTGAGTGGGGGACGTCAGCAAAGGATAAGGGCAGCCAGTTGGGTAGCTCGATGAAGGAAACCGGGAGTCTGTGGGGCACCAGCATGCGTGGAGCCGGCTATGCCGTACGCGACAAGTTCAAGGGCAAGGAGTTCAATCTTGACGACGAGCTCGTGGGACAGTGCAAGCATGACATTGAGCAGGCTGTGAAGGCCAACAAGTATGTACTGAGCCAAGTGCGCCACCTTGCCGACCATCATTGGCCGCACCTTTTCAAAGCTCACTTTCGCGCCATCGAGACGTACCAGCGGGTGGCTGCTCCGCTTGATGTTGACGGGGCCAATGCCTACTACCAGGACTTTGACCGTCGCCACGCCGACACGGTGACGCCCGCGATCCACCCAGCGGAGCGCCAGGCCAATTACCCCGCCGTCTCGGAGAGCGTTCTCAACTACTTGGCGTCCTTGGACGCGTTGATGCTCTCAGTGATGGAGGAGTGGGACGCATTTCATGTGCTGTTTGCTTCGAAGACCAAATCTATGAATGGCCACTTGAAAGGGTGCTTGAAACTCATTCTGAAGCGACACAAGCGCCAGATCGAGGCGGAGCACTTGGCGCACAAGATCGACCGCATAGTCAAGAAAAACGTACCTCTTGACGATAAAGAACAAACAAAGCTATCTGCTTTGGAAGAAGAGCTCAGCACCACGAAGAATGATTTTGACGGCATCAATGACAAAATCAAGACCCTCCTTCCCCATATCTTTGCCCTTATGGAGGAGTTTATCGAAAGCATCACCAAGCTCATACTCGCCAAGAACTGGGAGACGTATCGCCGTGTTCGTGACACCATGTGCTACTACGCAACGTTCTATGGCTTGTCCGATGCTACAGACTCATACGAGAAGATTATCGAGGCGTGGGAGACAGAAAACACCACTTCGAAAGTGCGCGTGGAGTCACTTGTATCTCTGATCGTTAAGAAGGAGCTCGAAGCTACAGAGGACAATATCGGTGACGAAGATAAGACACTGAAGGTGAACAAGCTTTGGAATAACGTCACTGCTAAAGCAACGGTGAGATCTCACAAAGTCAAACCTAAAGACCCAACCAATGGGCTTTTCACCGACTATTCCACTGCAGACCCTTTAACTTCGTACAAGAAGTACGATAACGCTGATGAGTACGTCAGTGAGACATACCACCCCTCCCGTATAATTGAGCAGCGTGAGATTGTGGTTGAAGCGCAACCCAAGAGGAGTCCGCCGCCGTTGCCACCAAGATCTAACACAGACTTGCACGTTGTCGTCAGCCCTGCTCCAAGCAGCCGAAGACTATCTACTCTTCTGCCACCTCCTCTACTGATCCCTCCCACCCCCATATCTAATGTCCACTCCTTCGACCGCTTCGGATCAAGCGATTCATTGGACTCTGTGATGTCCAAGTCCAGTTCAGAAACCTCAGATATTACCGATGTCTCGGCTTCCAGCACATATTTACCGCATGATTACGACATATCTTCCACGGAGAAGCAACTCAGTAAAGTGTACAATAAAGCAAAAAATGAAATCAAGGAGTCCCCTATTCCAGTTCCTCTCAGCAAATTAGACACACCGCTTCCCACAAAGGGACCCTACCAATCCACGGCGACTTTGAGCTATAAACTAAAGGCGTTGCACGAATTGTTCACTACGATTTCGAAGTCTAGGACGGGCCACAATAATCTGCTAACCGCCAAGTTCGACTTCCCAGGAGAGCAAGCGGGCGATCTCGCGTTTAAAGCAGGTGACAATGTGGAAGTGTTGCTCGATCTACAATCATATGACGTATTCTACAACGGCGATAATGGGAATTGGCTCATTGGCAAGATTGAGGATGACGCGGGACCCCGTGTGGGCTTTGTGCCCAGTACATACTTTTAAATGGATGTTGTATTATGTCAACTAGTCAATCTCCTTGAGAGTTAAATCATGGAGAGCGCCAATGATTTTTTCAGGATCGCTCCTGACACCATTGTGAAAGAACTCACTGGTGATATATTGTCTAAGGTTGCCATTGTTTTTGAATACCTCTTCCTTCACCCGCATGGAGATGTCAAAGTCAACGTACTGGTCATGGACATAAGTGGCAGCCACGATATTGATCTTTTCCCACGTGATAGATCCCAAAACTTTTGTATCGTACAACGGCGGCCACTCCTTGAGCTCATGAAGTGCGTAGGCCACATCCTTGAGTCTTCCTAATGTAGGACAGTCTTCATACATTGACTTGAAGACCATCTCACCCGTAAAATAGACAGGTTCTGAGGTCTTTGGAAATTTTTTATCGTAGGTGAAGTGTTTGTGCTCCGACCTCAATCTGTCGGCGCTCCAGCGGGAGGGCTGAAAGTGGGGATTGTTGCCGTCGCAGTAGATAGCCTCCTGGAAGAGAGCATAAATGGGGTTCGTCTCCCACAGGATGCCGTCATCGCACTCCTTCAAGGTCAGATAGGTGGGACCGCCACAGTACTCGATCTCGTAGTCAAGCTTCTTCACCAAAGTGTGCATTGCATCAGTGCCACCATGCATGCCGAAGCCCAAGCCTAACTGCTGGAACCGCTCCACCGAGAGGTTGGCGCCACATGGCGTGGAAACCTTGTTGTTGGCCAAGTGCAGCAAGATATTGTGGACGCGGGCCACGTCGGCGGGATACTTGCGGTAGTAGTGGACGTTGCGCTCCACAGTACGCTTATACGTGGCGCGGTACACATCCTCGGCGTTGCGATTGACGGGCGGGATACCACCAGTAATGAACAGCTCCTTGATGGAGTCAGGGTAGCGGGACAAGTATATAAACGTCAAGAAGCCGCCATACAGCTGGCCCATGGTGGAGATCTTGAGGGCGCCAAACAACTCGCGGCGGATGAACTCCATGTCCTCCACAAGTGGACCGCCGATGAAGTGAAGGGAATACTCGAGGCGGCGCTGGGTGTGCTCAGCGTCGGACTCGCCCTCCTTGCGAGGGACCGCCCTCTCTAGCGTGTCGGCGTTATATGGCGTGCTATAGCCAGTACCGCGCTGGTCCAACCACACCATTTGGTAGCCTCGGTCGAGGAAGAGCTTCAAGTAGCCGCCATTGGCAGTGGTGACGGGACTGGGGCTGCCAGGACCTCCCTGGAAGTAGCACACCGGCTTGGGCAGCGTTGGAAGCGGAACAGTGCCGGCGTGGGCCTCCAGATGGAGCTTCTCGTCGTACTTTTGCGTCACCACCGCCGAAACGTGGATGGTGGGGCCGTCGGGCCGGCTGTAGTCCAATGGCACCTGGAACCGGAGGTGGTGGTTAATGATGTCCTTTGCGCGGAAAGAGTCAATGATCTCGTAGGGCATGTTTGTAGCAGCGACTATGTGGACAAGGGAGGACTATGCCAAGACTGTGCCCAATGCAAAGTAGGCTTTGAACCCCGGATTCCGGCGAGGACATTGTGCAGGCCGGCATCGCCAGGCTTACCTAAGCAACGGCCCGCTTACATAACGGTATTTACGTCGCGACGCGTCCGTTCTCGCTGCAGTTTATGGTGTCGCTCCAGTTCGACCAGCGCATCGTGTCGACGGTCCAGCACAGCGTGCCCACCAAGGTGGTGTTGGCACGGCTCCAGACTCTTCTGGAGGAGCTTGCAGCTGTCGACCAGGACGACGCCGACGTGGAGTCGTTTGCGCGCATCAAAGACGATGTCGCCAGCAAGAAGTTGCTCCGCCACGCCAACCCCGGCATCCAGGCGTACGCGTGCTGCGCGGTGGTGGACGTGTTGCGCATCTTTGCCCCCGACGCGCCGTTCACGGCGGCCGAGTTGTCGCAGATCTTCACCGCGTTCTTTGCCCAGTTCCGCAAGCTCGCCGAGCCCCAGAACCCATACTTCCAGCAGCAGTGCTACCTAGTGAAGCGGCTCGCAGAGGTGCGGTGCTTGATCCTTATCACAGACTTACCCGACGCCGAGAGCCTCGTGGAGACGGTATTTGACATCTTCTACGGCTTGTGTGCTAAGAACTTCCCTCACCAGCTTGAGCCCTTGATCGCGGATATCCTTTCTGAGGTGGTGGCCGAGACGGAGGTGATCCCTCACAATGTGCTCCAGATGATTCTCGACCGGTTCGTGGCCTACGAGCCGTCCGCCGTGGTGGCCAAGAACATCTCCAACCCGGGCCTTGCGCTCTCGGTGCTGATTTGCGAGAACAACTTGGACCGCTTGTCGCGTCAGGTGGCACAGTACTTTTCTGAGTTGCTCTACGACGGCTCCAACGTCGACAGCAGCGTCAAGGCGGCGCTCTCCGAGGCCCTCGACAGCTTGAGAAAGCTTCACAAGCTTGCTGTTCTGATATGGGTGGCCGTGCCTGACCTCCTCTCCTCAGTAATGGGACTCTTTGAGGATGAACTAAACGCAGACGACTCGCGCATACGGGTGCTAGCCACCGAAACCATTGGTAAGATGATCGGTGCCACAGCTGCCTCAGCTGCCAACAACTTCGTCATGTTGCACAAGCATACTTGGCAGGCTTGGCTCCGCAAGACTCTTGACGCGTTCCCCTCAGTTCGCAGCAAGTGGGTAGAGCTGCTCCCGCCGATATTCAATAATCCGAGCTCCGTGACCTCCGAGGTGAATGCCGAGTTGCGCAAGGGCCTCTTGAAGTGCTTGATAGACGCCGATGAGAAGGTTCGCTTGAGTGCCTGCATCGCGGTGTCCAAGGTCGGGTTCCACGCATTCACACTGAGACTCTGCAGTGCAGAGATCATGTCCTCCCTTGCCGACCTCACCCGTGAAAAGAACGCCGAAATCAGAAACGAGTCTATCAAAGTATTCGGTTCCTTTTACAACCAGTACAACATGGTGTCTGCAAACAGCATCGTGGACTTTGGCACCAATGACGAAACTACACTTGAGAAACAATTTGTTGAACTAATCCCCAACACAATATTGTCTCTCATATACATTAACGACCGCAGCATTAATGCTGCCGTGGACTTGTGTCTCTACGAAAAGTTGCTCCCATTTGAGGGAAACACCATCCTCAGGGCCGGCAGGTTGTGTAAGTTATTCTCCGTGTTAGACAGTAAGAGCAAGAAGGCATTCTTCGCAATCAACAAACGTCAACAACAGTTTGCAAACGTTATGGCCAGCTACTTGACCCTAGCTGAGAGCTACTCCAATTTAAGGAAAGGTAGCAGCGATGATAAAGAAAATGAGGATTCATCGAAAACAGAGAAGGTAGAAACAAAGGATGATCTTCTTTCTAAACTCACAAAAGTCAGCAAGTGGTTTCGCGATTCACTTCCCGAAGGATTGAACTCTGAAGCATGCATAGAAAGATTCTTTCAGTTGTCGAATCACCGAAACATCAGTTTGATCAAGATATGCACAAATCCTGAGTCCGACTATGTTACCATAAAGAACTCAATGAAAGAAATTCTTACAAAGTTGGCAAACCCCAAGTCGATCAAGCTTGGTAATGACAAGTCTAATATATCCACGACTGACATGGTGTCGAACTTTAAGTTATTGCTCTACCGGTGCTCACTCCTCTTTTACAACAAATCGAACATGATAGAGCTTCTTAACTACTCAAAAGATCATACAAATGAGTGGAACGCAGTGGCAAACGAACTTATAGAGCACGTCTCACTCACGGTTCCCGATGTCTTTAAATTCCACGTTGATACATTGAAGGACCTCATTTCTGATTCTTCTTTGGAGGAGCCTCCAGCGGATCCTCTTTTGCACAGTAACCGGTTGAGAACGTTCTACCATTTTGTTAGAAAGTTCCCTGAGCTGTTTCCGATAGCTGTCACCTTTTCAGATAAGCTCAAATCTTTTGCTACTGCAGGTCGCCCAAGGGAAGCAAAGTATGCTATGAAACTCATCGGTTTAAGTCCCGAGAAAGAACTTTGCTGCCAGGAAATTATGTCGAAGATACTTCCGTTGGATCCAAACCTTCCTGAGTTCCCTACTCATTTGTCTACTGTTGCTGAACTCTTCACGTTAGTTCCGGATGCAATTGATTCTCATGCCACTGATATCACAACATTACTAGTGAAGGATGTTTTGTTGGAGAACAGAGTATCTCTGCAAGATGATACTTCATCGGGTATCAATGATGTAATACTAGAATCAAAACCTGAGCTTGCACCTTTATACGAGAAATTGTTGTCAATTCGGATCTTTTTCAAGAGGCTCAAGTCCTTGGAGCAGAAAAGTGCAGACAGCGAAGAGTTGCATATGATATCTCAGCCTATATTCAAGCTTTTGGTCTCCATGATAGGAAATGGAGGTGAGATTGTCAACAAAAATTCGTCAAGTTACCCTACACCCAAAGAATACCAGAAAATATTGAGGTACACTAGTGGTGTCTATTTGATGAAGTTGGGCAAGTCGGCTGTCTTTGATCTGTACATCACTCCTGCCATGATTGATAAACTCGGTATTCTTTTACATGATGAAGAGAGTATTGTCCGCCTGAACTTTGTGAAGCAATTACAAAAATACTTGTCCAGTGGTGTGATCTCCACGAGATTCTTGTATTTGATATTCTATATGAGTCATGAGCCCATCGAATCTATTCTGAAGGATGTTTCTTGTTGGATTAGATCCATGTACAACCGCTTGGAAGCCAGGAATAGCCTCGATATAGAAAAGGCTCTTGCAAGATTCGTACATTCCATTGCCCATCACGCCGAGTTCAGAAACTACATTGAACTTGCGAACGACACTGCGGACGCCGAAGGCAAGGCGAAGGCATGTTTGCAGGCATTCTCGTTTGCGCAGGATTGCATTTTATACTACGTTAAATGTGTGGCCAAAGCAGACAATGTGTCCCTCCTTTATTATTTCGCGAGTCGTGTGAAACAATACCGTGATGCTACCTTGGACCCTTCTTTATACGACGCTGAAATAGTTCCTGACGCGGCCATGAATATGTACCGCGTATCTGAGGTTTGTCAGTTGATATTAAAGGAACTTTGTGAAAGCAAGGCCTGGAGCTTACAGACCTGGCCAGGAAAGGCACAGTTGCCCAGTGATATATTTTCGCCTATGTCAAACACAAAAGAAGCACATGATGTTATCACCAGAGTGTATATTCCCGAACTGATTGTTTCGAAGTTCCAGGAAACGGTGAGACAAAAATTACAATCGACTACTTCCAACAAAGGCAAAAGAAAGGCTCCAGCAACGAAAGAGGCAGCCGCACCGAAGAAGAGAACTAAGGCAGCTCCGAAAACAAAGCAAAAGCATACGAAGGCGCCGAAGAAAGCAACCAAGACATTCAGTCGAGACCGCCAGAGCAACAGACTGAAGAAAAAGGTAAACTACGTTGAGTCTGACGAGGTTGAGTCTGATTTTAGTGTATATGATGATTAATGCAGTAATGTCTATTTAATAACGTCATGGCTCTAGTTCGGGATGCGTTTCGATGCGTCCGGATGTGCTCCACTCTTCACCTAGCACCAAGAGGCGAGCGGCAGCAGGAAGCTTTTTATGTGTAACAGCCTGAGGGAGGTCGACCACTAACAAGCGCAAAAGTTTCTGCCCTTGGGCGCCGTACTTGTTGAGAAATTGCGCGCCAGTCGCTTCCCACCAGTTGGCCAAGCAGAAGAAATGGGCATTGGTAAGTGTGTTAGGATCCAAGTTGAGTGTCCTCGCGAGGTATATCCACAGCAAGGAGAGAGACCATGGCTCCGTATCGAAGCGGGTGAGTGTGGACCATACCGAGCAAATGCCAGCAACACGCTCATCATATTTTTCGCTCGCTTCCCACACCCCTTCGGAGTTTCTTTTCCAGCCCATGCGTATCCTGCCTTCTTCAGTATCTATGCTGCAGTTATATCCAATGATGTAGGGACACTTTTTCACGAAGCGCGCCACAAGGAAGTACTGCAAATCGGGAATGGCATTGAGAAGTAGTAAAGTGAAACGGGCAAGCTGCACTGCAGCCTTTGGTTGCACCACCACTTCCGTTTCCGCCTGTGAGACGATGGCCTTGGCCACGAAATTGAGGATCCACTTGAGGGCAAGGTCATTGCTGGCGACGACATTTATTGATGCAAGCACGTCATTGAAGAGTTGCTGTAAGTGGCTGCTGCTGTTGGAGAGCTGGCCAAACTTGGGGTTGATCTTGCGCTTGACGGCCCCAATTTGTTTCTTGAGATCCTTATTCTTGTTGACCGCTTCCACGACGTTAGCCTTTATGTCAGCAATGTCCTGCTTGTACTTGACGAACTCCTTCTGAGCTGCCTGCTTGCGCTCAGCCTCTTGCTGGCGGCGCTCCTGCTGTTCTTTTTCCTTTTGCTGTTGCTCTTGAAGCGCCTTTTCTTTGCGAGCAGCCTCTTCGGCCGCCTGCTCCTTCTTAGCCGCCTCTTCGCGCGCCTTGCGTTCCTCCTCCTCGCGCTGCTTTTGCTTCTCCTTCTCGATGCGTTCCTGTTCTCTGCGCCGCGCGGCCTCTTCATCTTCGCGGCGCTTGCGTTCCACCTCCTCGGCGCGTCGTATGCGCTCGCGTTCCTGAGCAATTACCTCGGCCACTTGTTGCGCTTGGAGCCGCGTTGCACGCGCAAACGAAGCCGAGAGTGCGGCAATCTCCTTGTCTGCTGCGGCACGGCTGGCACGCACTGCGAGGTCGACGCGGGCCTGTTCTGTCTCGAGCCGTGCTCTCATTTGGTGGAACCGCTCGCCGTATATTTGGGCCATGCCTGCGCGGTAGACGTCGGCAAAGTGCGTGCCGGCGTCCCCACCGAGCAGAAAGTTCCCCGCGCGTGGCGCCAGCACCTCCACGTCGAAGTCGTCCGGAATGCCAAAGCGCATGGCGGTAAGAAAGCGTGGGATGAGCATCAACAGCGATATGGCCCGCGCACGTCGCCGGTGGCGTGCGCGGACCAAACTGAAAAATTTCCTGCCGTGAGAGCCCACCACAGCAGTGAACGGCATGAGAGGCGTGAGGAGCTTCAGCACCAGCGGGTGCCTCGCCAAGTACCTGACGGTGCAGCCGGTGCACCACCTTGTCAAGATCGACAAGGCCAGATTGAAGCCCGGTCTCCAGAACTTGATGCTTCCCAAGACCGACATCGAGTCAGTGGGATACCGCCCGCGCGAGATCGAGCGCAGCCGCGTCAAGGACCACTACCAGAACACGATGGCGCTGAACTTGATGCTCCTGATGTACCAGCATGGTGCATCTCCGGTGTTGGGCGAGAAGAAGCGCTCGTGGGGAACCGACCTGCCGTACGCCTTGTACCGGCCCATGAAGAAGCCTCGTGGCTTGTCGCGTCCCACGCGCGACGTGCACCCCATCAAGAACGACAACGTGCCGAAGCTTGTGGCCATCAGCATCAACTCGTACAACAAGGAGGCGTTGGAAGAGGGTTGGTTGAACATCTCGCTGCGGCTCCAGCTCTCGCAGATCACCAACGTCAAGGCCAAGCAGCTCTACAACCGCTCCAACATCTTGCCCTGGCGCTGTCGTGAGGGTCGTCCGTGCGGCTCCAAGGTTGAGCTCACGGGTGTGGATATGGACCAGTTCGTGCTCACCTTGACCGAGTTGGTGCTCCCGCGCATCCGTACCTTCCGCGGCATCAAAACAACCTCCGGCGACACCCACGGCAACATTCTGTTTGGATTGGGTCCCGAGGACGTCAAGTACTTCCCCGAGGTCGAGAACTTCCAGGAGTTGTTCCCGAACTTGTTTGGCTTTCACATCACGTTCAAGACCACTGCCCGCACCGACGACCGCGCACGTCTTCTTTTGAGCTCCCTCGGCTTGCCCTTCTATAACCCATAGCATGTACATAGCAACAACATCATCGCAGCCCTATTGTAAGGTTGGAGTATGATTGGGATTCGTGGTCCTGGTGGCCCAATGCTTGCCCATAGAGTAGTGCGATTGGCTCTGCCGGCGATGTTGGCTCTGCCGGCGCGTCTGTGCAAACGCTGCTTTATGTCCAAATGCCCGTGCGCACTTCACGCGCTCCAACAGCTCATCGCGCGCGCGACTTGAGCGCGAGCATCGCAACGTCAACCGCCACGCGTTCTCTAATCGCAAGCCCAACTGACCATGCAATGAGCTTCAGCAACAGCGTTGTGCACGAGTACTCCGTGCTATACTCCGACCGTGTGCACCAGAAGAACAAAAAGTGGAGCGACGGCGTGCTCAAGTACTACGAGATCAACCGCAAGCTCGAGGTCGAGAGCATCGACGGCAGCCTCATAGCAACGGACTTTCTCCCTCAAAAGCAGAACATGAGCATCTTTGACGACGGGAACGAGTTCAGGTTGCCCAATGGAAAGCTCCTCATTGAGGTGCTCGAGCACACGAGATCATACGCGCGCGATGTGTCCATGTTCATCCGCGGCTCGCAGCGGTTGCGTGCGGCCGACGGCGCGGCCGAGCCAGTGAAGTTGGAGCTGAGAATGGAGCCGGCTATCACGCCACGGCCACGCGTGAGTCCCGGAATCCGCCCATTGCGCGCACTGTACCGGCCAGTGGTGGTGAAGCGAGAAAGCGGTCCGCAGATCAAGCGGGAGACAGACGATAGTCGTGATCGGCAGCTGCCAGCTCTGCATCATTTGGGCTCACAGCTTACTCGAAATCTGGGTCAAAAGCAGGAGCCTGTGAAAGTGCACGTAAAGCTCGAGCCGGTGGAGGATGTATTACCAAGTCTCACTTCAAGCCCCGCACCCGAGGCGCTCAAAGAGAAGCATGTGCCACAAGCCCAGGAGATGCCAAAACCACCGGCGGTAGCAAGCAAGCCTCTGATTGCAACTAAATTGGGCCCAGGAGCCGCCCAGAGAGTGCCGCGGCCTGTTCCACGCATACTTCCCAGGAGCAGCCGACTCTTTCGCCGGCTTCGGTTCCAAGCACCAAGACCACCTAGGGAGGCAAAGATTCCGGTTAAACAAGAAAAGGTTGACGGTCCACGCCAGACTGAGAATCCTGAGAAGGACATTGTGTACGACTTTTCGGACTGGGAAGAGGACGTGGATTTTCTTGCGATGCTCCAGCAGCGCCGCAGTGAGCAGTAGCAGGCTACCGCTCACGCATATCCCTGATGGCCGTGTTATGCCCCCGTTACGCTGCGCTTCCTATTTGTACTAAGTAACGTCAACAGCGTCATGTTGTCGCTACGACGTCTAAGTCTATGTAACGAGTGTCACATTCACCTTCAAGCACAGAATTGCGTACAGCTCCAGATGTGTGTAGCCATACCTCAATTCTCCACTCATCTTAACGCGAGGTTGCAGTTTGCCAGCAGCTGGTGGTAGCCCTCAATATCAACACCCCAAGAAGGTCTACAACTGGGGACATGCACATGTTGTCTTGAGGCGCGCAAAAGATCTACATGCTCACTCAGGCCCTCCTTATTAGCTCAAGGCAGTCCGCCGTCGACTCCACGCGAACTACACCTCTGCGGTGCACTCGCGGCATACGTGCTTGCAACACGAGCGGTGTTTGGATATTTAAACCACCACCTGCACACAATTATCATTTTCTGCAGGATACCATCACCAGCTCGAGCGCTTCTTTCTGCAGCAGCATGGACGCTGCATCGGCAGACTTGCTCCGCGACCCCGCCTCGTTGGAGGCGTGGGCCAATCTCACCGAGGCAGCGGAGAATGGCGTGACCAAGTTGTCGTCGCCACCAGAGGTCGAGAGCGCCCGCATGTGCTACGACAGGCTCTTGCAGCGGTATCCGCTTTTGGAGCAGTACTGGCTTCGCTACGCCCGTCTCGAGTACCGCTTGAGCAACCTTGAGCGGTGCGCTGCCGTATATCGTCGCGCATTGGTGCATTTGGGCTACTCGGTGGAGGTGTGGGTGCTGTATCTCGAGTTTCTCGTTCGCACCACCGCCATCACAAAAGACACGGCCGCGTCGGTGCACGCCGAGTTCGAGTCCGCTCGCCGCAACATTGGTTTCCACTTCTACGGCTACGAGTTCTACAAGCTATACTTGGCGTTCCTCAATGACTTTGCCGGCGTGGTGCCGTCGTTCCGCGCGAAGTACTATGTGTTGCTTCGCATGGTTGTGGAGGTGCCGCTCTACCACTACGACTTTTTCTTCAAGAAGCTCTTTGCGGAAATCAAGAAGCCAGAGTGCTTGGAGGCGGTGGACAAGTCATACGTGCCTGGATCCCACGATAAGCACCACCTGCTCTTCCGCAAGACCTTGATTGATATCTACATCACTACACAGTACAAGGCCTACCGCCTCTACGACTTTGAGCGCAGAATATCGAGAAACTACTTTGACACCAGGCCCCTCTCACAGGAGGAGCTCGGCGTTTGGGACAACTACTTGAACCACTTGGAACTACACTACCAGCGCGATTACGTGGTATGCCAGTACGAGCGCTCCCTCATTCCCACCATCAACTACCGACGGGTATGGGTGCGATACTACAACTATTTGATCCACCATAAGCAGTACAGCAAGGCCAATCAGCTCTTAGTCAGAGTCTACAGCATCTCCAACAGTGTCCAACCCTTGCTCAAGCTCATGGACTTGAACTTGTATTTTGGGAACTTTCTTGTGGTCAAGAACCTTCTCATAAACTACATAACCAGTGTGCATGGGCATGTACCTCTCGCTGTGTACGAAAAACTCATTAGCGTTGAACGCTTGTTTGGGTCGGACGACGACTTGGTCGCTTTGTTTGAACATTTAATCGAAAAAACAAGCAAGGCCACATTGTTTAGGATTCTTCTCCGATACCATATCCCTGATGAGAAAAAGCTCCACATCTTCCGAACGTATTACGAAAAGTTCAAAGATTCCAGCATTTATAATTCGAGCTTGCAGTATTGGCTATCCTACAACCAAAAATATGGGTCTGAGTTCCCATCCCCGCAAGATCAAGATTGGGCAACAGCCTACGATGAATTTCTTGCAGCTCACCTGTAATATACATTGTAATATATAAAAGAATTCTCGCTTTTGTCCGAGGCATCAACCACCGCTTCCATGTGTACATCGATCGACTGGACCCTGATTCATATCATGTTACCATAAAATCCGCCACCGAGGCGACTGCCCATAAGAGAACAAGAGTGATGCCAAGCCTTTTGTCAAAAGTCCAGCCATTGAGGGGCACATACAACAAGTAAAGTGCCGTCACCAAAGTAAGGCCACCAGTGCCTAAAACAAGATGCGTGCTGATTGTTAGGTCAAGGCTACGCTTTCTTTCTAAGGTAAGCGCCACTAGCCCATTAACACCAATTCCTATCAAGACAAGTAGAATCGGTGTCCCCAAGCAGGCATTGAGCCCAAGAATCGGACTTACCCTCATAGAAATCGTCAAGTTGGTGACAATGTCATTGACCGAATTACTCAACGCAAACACTACCGCTCCGAGGAGAAAATCGGACATCTGCAATATGAGACCCAAGTTTTTCATGAGACACAACACACCAAATGACGCGTTCGTGACCAATATCAAGGAATGCAATATCCCAACCACGTTGATTATGACATGCTTCACCTTGTGGTGTTTGTTGGCAAATGGATAGCATATCTCGCTCAAAACGACTATAATGGGGAAGAAGTAAGCCCTGAAAAAGTCAAACTGAAACCAGAGCAAGCCACAAACGATTGCATAGTACCAAAATCGTATGAACCTCGACTGATATATCCTTTGCTTTAGGGGTAAATCGTCCTCAGCTATGTCCACAGGTACCAAAAGGTTGAGAAGAATATCAATGAACTGAAACAAGCGGTCTGCGATCTTGATTATAAAGTGTCTAGTGGGATTGTCTTCAAAGTCGGGATCAGGGCTCGGAGAGCGACTGAGGATATCTAGAGCGTCCTCAATATTGCAATCGTCGAGTGGCTTGAGCTCGTGCTCGCTGAGTTGCTTGTCGTACCACAATAAGTAGGTGATGTATGCCACGTAACTGATACACATAGCCACGCACTCAAGATAGGTTATCTTGGCGTCCGAGAGTATATATGCGAACATCACAAGCACCGCAACCACCCACACAAAGTCGTACATTATCCACTTGTAGTCGACAATCGAAAAGGGGCGCACAATGCAGATGAGGCCAATCAAGACAGTGAATACTATCGTGAGGGAGCCCACGAGCTGCCCCAACATGAGCTCTAAGGAGCTGCTGCGAATAGTGACGTAGTAGTTGATAAGGTCGGGGAAGGCATTGGATAGTGGGATGAGGATGAAGCTGAGGATCTGGTTATTTATATGGAGCAAGGTAGTGACGTGGTTGAGGTTGGGGAACATGTAGTTTGAAACCAAGATGCTGAGCGAGGCAAAGATGAGCGATAAGCCAACCACGAACAGGAGAAGGTACAGCGGCGTCCACCACCAGGCGCCGTAGTGGCCCAGGCAGTAGTAGCGCACGGCGAGGGCGTAGTAGCTTGGGTCGCACGACTGCTGGAGATGGTGGCACCAGTTGCCCGTGGCCAGCAGAACGTTGGTCAAGGAGCACCCTGCGGGCCCGTCTGCGGCAAAGGCATAACTCACCACATGTTGCATGGCCCCAGGGGTCAAATGGTGGTCCATGCGAGCAGAAACAGTGGCATGCCCCAGCGCAGTGACGGTAGCAAGTGCTGCGGTCCACTGCCTCGGGCAACCAGGTTAGGCGCCCATGTGCAGTACCATCACCTTGAGCACTAGAGGACCTTCAGCTTGGCATACTCACCCGACGACAACGCGCGGAGAGCGATCTCAATGTCAAGGTTGATGTCGGCGATGAGCGCCTCCTTGGTGGTGTAGTTGAGCTCGGGCCTGATGTAGCCCAATACCGAGTACCGGATCCGGGCGCCATAGAAGTTGCTGCCAAACTTGTGGATGATGTGCACCTCGGCGGCCTTCTCCTTGTTGTGGTAGAAGGGATTCCAGCCGATCAGCATCACCATGGGGAGCACATGGAGCTCGTCCTTGGACAAGTTGGCGCCGTGGTTGAAAGTGACCTGCCGCAGCTCGCCGTTGGCGCACTGGCTGCTGGGAACGTTCACGCAGCGCTCCTCAGCGTCATGCTCGGGCAACAAGCGGCACCAGCCGTAGTAGATGCCCACGGGGAGGGCGTTGATCTCCGGCAGCACCGGCACGTTGGCGGTGGGGATGCCGAGCTCGCTCAGGCCGCGGCCAAACCCGCTGGTGATGTGCGCCTCCTGAACAATGGGGTAGGGAGGCGAAATGTGCTCGGGAATCACAGCTTCGGGGCGTGTCATGGGAGACAGAGAAAGAAGACACTGGTGGCTGCCATTCGCGCCGCGCGACAAGGTTCTTGGGCGGGTAACTTTGATCGGGTCCGGGTAAGAGATCTCCATCATGATGGATAAGGCAGCAGCCGCCGTTGGCGGTGTTGGGATCAACCTGTCACCAGTGACATAAGTAAAATTCATGCAGAGTGGCGGAAGACGGTTTTGGGCTAGTTGCGGGTTGCATGAATTTGTCATCCAAAATGATGTCGTCGGCGTGTTCCGGCTGCGAAAATCAGAGCCATGAGGCAATCCCCGAGCTGGGCACCTCAAAGGCTACACAACGAAAGCGATGCGGTAATTACTCTACTTAAAATCTCTCCTCCAACTGCTTCAACAAGGTGCGGGCGTCGGCAGCAAAGGCTCTGATGCCCTGGGACAACTTCTCGGTGGCCATGGCATCCTCGTTGAACAAGAATCTGAACTTGGCCTCGTCGTCGATGTAGGAGACCTTCTCGCCGTCGTAGGCGGCGGCAGAAGCGTCCAACTTCTTGGGGACCTCGGCGGTGTCGTTGATCAACTCGTCCAACAACTTGGGGGCCACGGTCAAAAAGTCGCAGCCGGCCAAAGCCTTGATTTCGCCCACGTTTCTGAACGAGGCACCCATGACGATGGTCTTGTAGCCAAACTTCTTGTAGTAGTTGAAGATGTGCTTCACGGACTTCACACCGGGGTCGGTCTCGGCGTCCTCGTACTTCTCGCCGGTGGAGGCCTTGTACCAGTCCAAGATTCTGCCCACAAACGGCGAGATCAAGGTGACGTTGGCCTCGGCACAGGCCACGGCCTGGACAAAGGAGAACAACAACGTCAAGTTGCAGTGGATGCCGTGCTTGGACTCCAACTCACGGGCGGCCTGGATACCCTCCCAGGTCGAGGCGATCTTGATCAAGATTCTGTCCTTGGAGATGCCAATGGACTCGTACAACTTGATGAGCTCCAAGGCCTTGGCGATGGTGGCCTCCTTGTCGAAGGACAACTGGGCGTCCACCTCGGTGGAGACGCGGCCGGGGACAATGTTGAGAATCTCCTTGCCAAACTCGACAAGCAATCTGTCCAAGGCGATGGCAGCCTTCTCCTCCTTGGTGGAGCCCTTGCCCTTGGCGTAGTCGATCGCCACGTCAATCAACTTGGCGTACTCGGCCTTCTTGGAGGCGGCGAGGATCAACGACGGGTTGGTGGTGGCGTCCTGGGGCTTGAACTTGGCAATACCCTCGAACTCACCCGAGTCGGTCACAATGGTGGTGCCGGTGGCTTTCAATGATTCCAAAGAGTTAGACATTTTTGTGATGCAATTGCGTCTTGGCCTGGCGGCCACGCCCGAGTCCGGCCTTATATATCTGGTGTCGATGCCGGGTAACGGATGACGCTCCTCCGCAACCCAGCAAGCCCTGCACACAGGCTGCACCCTGACGTGGGGGGTTGGGGCCCGTGGCCGGCGCGCGTGGGCCGGCGACGGCGGCGTGGCGTGACCGGCCATACCGGCGCATTTGTAATGGCCTGCATAGTGCTGCTCAGGCCCCGCCAGTCTAGGCCTTGGTTGTGGTTTGTTGTCGGCAGAACCTTCGGCGCACATTGCGTGCTCGTGTCGCCGTTGCCCAGGCGTCGCATTCTGTATGCAGCCCAACTAACGGTGGCCAGGTCCCCCACGCTGGATGCTGCAACTAGCCCGATGTGGACGCAGCCCTGGCTCGCCATGCGGCGTGGGGGCACAAACGTAGTGGGGGCGCGCCGTTGGCGATCTTTTTTTCTGCAACCTCCCAAAACCGGCTGCGCACGGTGATGATAAAATGACCAAAATAAGCGGGCCACTAGCGCCGGCCTCGTATAGCACTCAGCCTTGAGCGGCTGCTGCCTCGCCGGCGTCGCCGAGCTTCTGTTTGCATACAGGATGTAGCCTCGCCGTCTGGCAACTGCCATCGCCAGCCCCACCAGACACAGGGTTGGAACGTGGCAGTAGGGCATCCCACCAGCCCCAGAATGTGCTCTCCTGTCATGCTGCGGCAGCGCAGGCTGCGGTCGGCAGGACCGAGGAAGGCTTGTTGAAGCGGCTGTGTTGCTGCACAGTCACGTGCCTCACCGGCTTATAAAGTCGGGGTCCCGCTCCTTTCTCGCCAGCAATCGCAATGGCAAAGCGATTGATAGTGCGTGTGGCCGACCGGCACGACGGCGAGTGGCAGGTGGTGCCAGTGAATACCGATCGCATTGTGAGTGTGGAGTCCGAAGTGGGCCGCGTAGACCTTCTTGTGAAGATCCGCAACTTTGATGGCAGCCGCAAGTTCCACCTGGATAACTCACTCTACAACGTCAACTCGACACAGTTCCTCGGCGGGAAGGAGTATGACAACCCGCACCGTGACGACGACATCGAGACCCGCAGCAATCTCTCGTTTGAGATCCAGTTCAAGCCCAAAATCACCATTGGGGGGAAAGAGCTCTTGTTTGGCAACGACTTGGACGTGCCCATCCGCGAGTACATTCCGCCGCGGCTCATCGACACTGGGCTCAAGTTTTTCCGCTGGTTCGTGAACAAGTCCATCATCGGTGATGCCTACGGCGACAAGCCGTACTTGTACGCGTGCGTGCTCAACAACTTCCACTATCTCGGGATCAACGACCCCATGCCCAACCACGAGATTCGCGACGCCTCGAACGACACCCTCACCGAGAACTTGGGCCAGAACCAGGACAATGTGCTCCAGATCCCGAGCAAGAACAACGAGCGCAAGCGCTTTTTCCTCGACTTGGCCAACTGCGAGAACTTTGCCTTCTACGAGAACACCACCTACAAGTTGCGCTTCGACACCAACACCATGAAGCTCCGCGACTCGCAGTACCAGATCTCGTTGCCGGCGGTGTACGGCAAGACCTTCGACATCGGAGTGCTGAGCTACATCACCGAGAGCTTGAACAACCTCAACTGGACGCTCAAGTACGGCGGCGCCGACGGCGCCACGCAGGGCCACACCGGTATGGTGGTCAACTTTGCCGTGGTGGACGAGGAGCCCGACTCTGAATGACTTACGTAATACATTTTTGCACCCATTCCTGCACCGTAGCCGAGTCAAATTTCTCGCCCTGTGATCAGAAAACAAACCATGACCGCTGCAGAGCTGGAGCCGCAAGCGGCCGCCGACGAGGCTGCCGCGGGCGGCGGCACCGTGCGGCGTTCCAGCACGTCCTCTGCGCGAGACGACAGCCTGTTTTCGGCGCCTGACGGCGCGCCGCAGCACCCCAACAACGACAACCCCGCCGCCGCCGGCAGTCCCTCGGGCCCGGACGACGAGGAGCTCGCGAACGCCATCGGCGACGTGTTTCGCCAGTACAACATGAAGCACAACTTGGACGATGCCATCGACCACGCTCTCAGCGGGTTCCCTGAGGAGGCCAAACTGTCTCACCAATCTCCCGCCGCCGAGGACCTGTCGCTGCGCGACCAGGACGACCTCGACTTGGAGGCTGCAATCGGCGATGCGTTCAAAGACTTGGGCGGGCAGTCGTACGGTGAGCCTCAGCAGGAGTACCGGGAACTCAGCCTTGACGAGGCCATCGGCAGCGCGTTGGACACCATCAAGAAAGATCAGCAGCAAGAGCAGCACCAGCAGCACCAGCATGAGGAGCACCAGCATCAGCATGAGCGTCACGAGCAGCAGCACCAGCACGAACAACAAGAGGAGAACACGTTCCATGAGAACGAACAGCTGGAGGAGCGCTACGAGCAGACCGATGCGGACCTCGAGAGTGCTATTGGTGTGGCGTTCAAGTCCATCTTAAAGGAGGGCGAGTCGAGCAAGGCCGATGTTGAAGACCATGATCTCAACGAGGCGATTTCGGCATCGCTCAAGCATCTCATGGATGCCCGCGACACGGAGCACGGCGCGCGTAAGGATGAGGACCAGCTCCTCCACGGTATCATCAACGACGCCGTCGCGCACGCGGCCAGTGATCGTCACCTCAGCGTTTCGAACTTGGTGCAAAATATTGTGTCTCACATCTCTGATGACAGACAGGAAAGCTCAGACAAGGCAGTGCGCGACTTGGCGGCGGAGATCTCTCACCAGCTCCAGGACCAGTTTGCGGACGAGCGCCGCAAGCTGGAGGAGATCCCCAAAATCGATGACAACGTTTTTGCTCACTTCCAGAATGAGGCACACAAGGAGGACGAGGCTGGTGCGTCCAGTCACATCCAGGATGCCTTGGCTACCGCCGTGCGCAGTGCCTTGGAAGGCAGCTCCCAAAAGCAGGATGATGGCCCACATAGCGAAGTCGATCTAGAACAATTGCAGATGACCGACATCCTCCAAAATGCCTTTAAGATGGCCATGGAGAATCCCAAAGATCTCTTGTCAAGCATAGACGAGGAGGGTAAAGACAGGGGCGGTTCCGTGCTAGAGTCGTTACAGAAGGATCACGGTGACGGGAAAACTCTATCTATCGCGGAGACCTTGTCGCGCCAACGCAGCTCCATGCTCAACGGCCAGAGGCGGGACTATTCATCCATTGAGTCGTTGGAAGACATCTTGAAGCACAGTGGTAACACGTCCGTCAGCTCTCAGGTGACAGACTTATTGTCCTCACTCTCATCTCGCATTAATAGCAGCGCCACTGGTACTGGAGGTACTAATGTGTTGCAACTCATCAAGCAAATGACCGATGCTTTGACATCGTCGTCCATTTCGGGGATCTCATCGTTGGCGTCGCTGGTTTTGGGTAGAGGAGTCTCTGCTGCTGGCATACTATCTACGTATTCTGACCAGCAGTCTCGCACTCGTCTCACCACCGCCCTTATCGTGGCCAAGAATCATCTCCTTCAGAGCAGCGACCTTGAATCTAAGAGTGCTGTTTCCTTGTTGGAGAACGTGTTGCAGTATTTTGCAAAAGAAAAAGTTGTCTCGGATGCGCAGGTGGTGGCCTTGAGTACTGTCAAGACAGAAATGATCGCACCGTTGGCATCTGCGGTGGTAGGCACGGTCTCTAAGATATCCAGCTCGCGGAACTTCAGAAACTCTCTTCACCTGTACGGTGAGAAACCAAAGGTTGATTCTCCTGAGTACAAAGAAAGAATAAGGCTCGAGAATAGAGAAAGGAAGAAGAAGTGGCGCGAGGAGAACGCCGAACGGAACAAGGATAATGACCTTCGTGTTCGCGTATTGAAGAGAGCCCAGATGATTTACGGTGACAAGGACTCCCCCGAGAAGAGTGCTTGGGTAGAAGAAGAATTCACTCGCCGTCGTGAAAAACGGATCGCAAAACAGCGAAAAGAAGAGGAAGAGAAACAGCACCTCCCAGATTCTCTTCTTGAACCAAGCTCTGAAGAAGTGCATCAAATTGCCGACACTATTAGCCAGGATGCGTCCTTAGTGAAATCTCTCACAGACATATTCAATCTTTTGTCAACAGCAGATTCAAATGAGGACCCAGCGGTGGTTTTGAGAGCTACCTCAACAGCTACGGCGTCGGCTGCCGCGCTTTACGCTGGGGAACACAATGAGCTCCATCTAAGAAGCATTGAGACAGCACTTTCATCAATTTTAACGAATTACTTGGATAATGGCAATTCAACTGAGCTGCAAGAAAAGGTTTCCAGGCTTTCGAAAGGTCTCCTTACCGGAAGGTATAAAGATCATGCGTCGCCCTACGGCAGAAGCGCGTCTCAACTCCCGTCGTCGGATTTAGACTCCAAAGGAAGCAGTGCCATTTATGGAGGCTTCTCATCACTCAAAGACTACTCGCCAATTTCGGAGGCCTTTAAAAGAGGAACAAGCTCTGCAATGCATGGCGATGTGAAAAGATCTCGATCAAGCTCTCCAGTTCGCAATCACCATGCAGAAATTGAAAGAGATTCGATATCACGCATCGCCACGCACTTGGATCTGTTGCGAAGCTCAATCAGTCGTCACTCTCATTGGTCGCTGACATCAAACTTGAAAATGCCACGTTACAGAGGGACGTCTTCTAATACGGGACCACGCACCTTCCACTCCACTGCATTAACATTAGCAAAATCGTCACCATTCATGTCAAATAAGATTGTGCCTGAGGCGAGCACAACGAATCCTAAAAACGGTACGGACAAGCCAGGCCTTCAGATCAGAAAACCCGGGTTCCAGAGGAGTTCGGGCACGCAAGAAGAGAAGAAAGCAAATATCGGGGTACTTGCTACCCCTTCATTCAAACTGAAATCTTAACGAAATTACGAACATGTGTAATATAGGAACTCGATAGTCATAATAAAAATTACATTATACAAGTATCCAGGACTATCAAAGTGGCCTGGTCTCCCTGTAGAGCCATCCGTAAGCTCTCTTCTCGCCCAATCTGAGCAACTTGGGCCCAAGATCAGCCCGTAATTGACGATTGTACTCATTGATCCACTTGATCTCCTGAGGATCTAAGTATTGTTTATCGATCAAGAGTGGACAGTAGGGTACTTTAGTGAGGTAGTTGAACCCCAAATAGTTCTTTCCCTTTACCGTTTTGCCAAATTGTGCTCCAACATCGACAACTTCAATCTCGCTTTCCACTCTAAAACCTCTAGAGTTGTCGATATAAATGCCGGGCTCGATCGTGAGAATGGCGCCCTTCCGGTACAAATCACGGCCAGGTTGTGGGATCAGAGGGTTAATGTATAGCGGGTCTTCGTGCACGGGCCCATAACTTCCCACTCCATGGCCAGCCCCATGTCTATAATCGATTCCATGGTCCCACAAAGGCTTTCTGCTATACGCATCCAAGATCGCTGAGGTGATGGGAGAATCGGGAGGAAACTTGGCAAGAGCCACCGCCAAGTGCCCTTTCAAAACCAAGGTGTAGTACTTCTTGTCTTCTTCCAACAAACCTTCATAACCAAATTTGTAAGTTCTCGTTATATCTGTGGTTCCCTCCAAGTAATGGGCGCCAGAATCCAATAGGAAGATCTCATCTGCTTTGATAACTGCATGTTCATTCTCGTTCGGTGCGTAATGAGGAATGGCCGCATTGGGTCCGGTCGAGGCTATAGTCTCGTACGACAAACCCTTGAAGTGGGGAAACCTCGTCCTGATTTCGTAGATCTTATTTGCCGCATCCCACTCGGTAATTGTCTTCTTCTTGTGAAGAAGTGTGTATTCGAGCCACGAGGCGAAAATGACGAAGACTAAAGAGTCTTTGTTCTGGGCGATCTTTGCGTTGAGAAGCTCCGTGGGGTTTTTGAATGTCTTCAACACGGAGATAATTGAATCAAACCTAGTAGTGGCTTTGATCGCATCGGGAAGCACGTTCCACAAGGCGTAGTTCACGAGATGGCGGTCCGAAAGAACAAGCAGAATCTTCGTGGACTCTGCGGTGAGAGATACCACGTCTGGGTAGAAGGAGGTGTACTTCTTGATTGTTAAGCCATGAATTTCACCCAAATGCTCACGCTCGTTAACGATTTTCTCCTCGTCAATGTACAAGACAAGGTTGTCAAGGCTCAAGATAGCGTAGCCAAAGAAGACAGGGTCGTAGGGAATATCGTCGTCTGACCTCAAGTTGAAGAGCCAGGCAAGATCCGGAAGAGAAGTAACAAGCAAGTGGGTCTTGTGGTCCCTGTGCAACTCAGCTCTGATCCTCCGGACCTTGTCGTTGGTATGCTCGCCAGAGTAGTCCAAGGGAAGAGAAAACACGGGTGACTTAGACCGCAGCGGGCGATCGGTCCAGATATCATCAATAAAGTTCACGTCGTGGGTCGGGCGCAACTCGAATGCATCGGGACTGCGCTTGAGCTCTTGCTCAAAGTACTCGCCGTCGGTCAAGGACAAGACCCTGGCGTCCACTGCGAGGACCTTGCTAAATGAGCCTTCCTTCGCTGCGGCGACGGCATACTGCTGCCAAGTAGGGTCGCTGGGCACGCCCTGCCTCAACAACAGCCAGTATGTTTCGTCCAACTGCTGGTGTGCCTGCAAAAAGTATCTGCCGTCAGTGCTGAGCACGGCGCGGCCCGTCAACGACTCAGCGTCGTCCAACGTCACCACCGCAATTCCGTTGGAACCATTGAAGCCGGACAACCACTCTCGGCGTCTGTCCGCCACTGCCGAGTTCTCCAGCTGGTGCTCGTCTGAGCCCGGAACCACGTACACCCCGACATTGTTGCGTTTCATGGTCTCGCGAAGGCGTCTAAGCCGCTCACCCGCATCAATTGAGGTTGTGACTGCCAGCGGCACCGGCTGGACGGGGATATCAGCGTCGTCGCCCGGCTCGTCAAAGGCCCACAGCTGGCTGTCCTCGGCTGGAGCGGCCGGCCAGCAGAAAAGCGACGCCCATCCTCTCTCGGGCTTGGGAGGCGCTACTGGCTCCTCAGCAATAATAAGCAGCTCCTTCTCGTTCATCATTGCTGCTGTAAAGAAAGGACGAGGAAAAGGTCGCTGTGTATAGCCGTGCGTGCCACGGCATCGCAAAGTGTGGAGAAGCGCCCTGCACATACCGATACACACTTGGCCGTGCTGTGCAGGAAGCCGTTGGTGTGCGGGGCCTGCACAGGAAACGCGCCTACGCGTTATTTACTTCTTCTTCTTCACCATGGGCAGACTCGTCGGCCTCGAGCTCTCGGACTTCAAGTCGTACAAGGGCACGACGCGCATTGGGTTCGGAGATGCAGCGTTCACAAGCATCATTGGTCCCAACGGTGCCGGCAAGTCCAACATGATGGACGCCATCTCGTTCGTGTTGGGCGTGAAGCTGGCACACTTGCGGTCGCTGCTGTTGAAGGACCTCGTCTACCGCGGCAGGCTTGACGGCGCCCCGCGTGCGGGTGGCGATCCCACGCGCGCGTACGTGATGGCCCTCTACGAAAAGGACGACGGCGAGATGCTTCGTCTCAAGCGCACCATAACTGCCACGGGCTCCAGCGATTGCAAGGTCAACGACAAGACCGTCACCTTCTTGCAGTACGCCACGATCCTCAAGAACGAAAACATTCTCATTAAGGCGCGCAACTTTTTGGTGTTTCAGGGCGACGTGGAGCACATTGCTCAGCAGCTGCCGCGCGACCTCACCCAGCTCATCGAGACGGTGTCCGGATCAGGGGAGCACCGCGCCGAGTACGAGCAGCTCAAGGAGGAGATCGACAAGGCTCACGAGCTCTCAACGGCGGTGTTCACCCGGAAGCGCACCCTCAACTCCGAGTCGAAGCAATACAAGGAACAGCTCGTGGAGCAGGAAACGTTCGAGCTGAAGCTCACCGAGCGCGCCAGTCTCATCAAGCTCATCAACTTGTACAAGCTCTACCACAATGAGCAGTCTCACAAAGAATTCCAGGCGGCGTTGACCGCCAAGGACGAGGAGGTCAAACAGCTCATCCGAAGCTTGAAGCTGAAGCAGCGGACGTTGGAAAACTTGCAGGCCGAGTACTCCCACAAGCTGATGGAGATGAAATCGGTCGAGAAGGAGATCAAAGATTGCAAGAGCAACATTGCTGCCAAACACCAGGAAATGATCCCCTTGGACGCCAGGAAGCAGGCGCTCAAGACTAAGATTGCCACCTTGGAGCTCAAGTCCAAGGACATTGCCGCTGACATAGAAAAGCAGCAGCGTAAGGTGTCGGATCTTGAACTTCAGTTACATGAAGCGAACCAGCTGTACTCCGAACTTGTAAGAAAGATGGAGGAAGCGGCAGCTACTTCGATCAGTGAAGAGGGGCAACGCGAGTACGACCAACTTCGCAAAGTCTTTTTGAGCCAGGGCGGCTCTGAGCTTGAGGAGGAATTGAGCATGGTGAACAACGCCAAGGATTCCATCCTCGCAGTTATTGACAACCATAAGCGCCAGCAAAATGAGTCCCGCGCAAGAATTTCCGAGTTGGAATTCGCCGTAGAGTCAGAATTGGGGTCCAAGTTAGCTGGCGTGACCTCTCAGATAAACGATCTCATCACTAAGAGGGACGACAAAAATTCCGAAATGAGCAAGCTTCTCAAGCTGAAAGAAAGGTACAACTACAAAGAAATGGAGCTCAATTCTCAATTGAGAGAAGTGTCAGCCAAAATTACTGAAATAGCTTCTCAGCAGAGGGAGTCCGCAAAGCAGAAGAAACTCCGAGACAATGTAACTCTTTTAAAAAACTTGTTTCCGAGAGGCGAAATTAAAGGCTTGGCTTACGAACTAGTTCGGCCTCTGCAGCACAGGTATGAATTGGCCTTGTCTACTCTTTTGGGCCGGTATTTCGATGCGATTATTGTGGAGACGTCAGCAGTTGCTCATAAGTGCATTGAAATCTTGAAGGAAAGACGAGCAGGAAGTGCAACGTTTATTCCGTTGGACTCTGTCGTTGCGGAGTCTGTTAACTTGAACTATTTGCGCTCGATTCACAAGGATGCGAAGCCTGGAGTTGATATCGTTGAGTATGTCGAGTCTGCTCTTGAACCGGCCGTGAGGTACATTATCGGCGATGCTTTGGTGACTGAATCGATGGAAGTAGCCAGGCAGCTCAAATGGGAGTCTAACACCACAATTGGCTTCAAGCTTGTCTCGCTTGATGGCTCCGTTATTCACAAGACGGGTTTGATGACCGGTGGACAGAGTCGTACAAAGTCCTCTGCATCAGTAACGTGGGATAGGAATGAGTTCAAGTTATTAAATGAGAGCAAGGAAGAAATAACTGCGAACCTCGCCCAGCTCTCCGCTGAAAGGCCCACAGAACTCGCAATCAATACTATTGCCGAGGAAATCCGTCATATTGATGATGAGCTTCCACACTTGAAGACTCAGCAAGGAAACTTCGAAAGGATGGTGGATGACAGGAAAAGGGAAATCGATTTCCACAATGGCTTGATCAATCGTTCCAGCGCGAGCATCGCTGAGCAGCAAAATGCGAAAGACCAGACGGAGAAACAAGTCAAGAATGTTGAAGCTAAAATTGAAGCCATTCAGAAGAACATTTACACCGCATTTTGTGAAAAGTATAATTTCAGGAGTGGCATTTCTGACTACGAAAAGATGCATGGTGCTGGTCTCCGTGCGAACACAAGAGAAAAGACGAGATTGGCTCGTAAAATCACCACATTGAAGAGTCAAATCAGCTTCGAAACAGAAGGCTTGGATGACTTGAAACCCAGACTTGACCTGATTCTTGAGCAATTGAGGCAGGCTGAAGCTGAAATTGATGCTACCAATGACACTAAAGACAGCATTAAGGAACTGCTCGAGTTGTTGACGTCAAACTTGGCTGACCTCAAGCAAAAAAGAAAAGAACAGAATGAGGATTTACAACGTCGATTACGTGACACGAGAGACGCTGAAGACTCCATTAAAGAAACGGAGGCTGAAATCGCTGCTACTACGCGCGCCATCAGCTCAACAGAAGAAATGTGTTTGAAGGTGGATGCGGAAAGAGGTAACATTCTCAAGAACTGCAAAATCGATGCGGTCAATCTCCCTCTCAAAGAAGGCTTGCTTGAGAACCTTCCCCTAGGTGACAATGTGGACGAACTTGTCCGAGATGCATACACAGTTGAAATCGAGTATGAGCTTTTGAGTGGCCGCTTGAGAGAATCATTCAGTGCTAAGGTGGAGGCTGAACTCCAGGCGAAACTCGAGCAAACTGAAACAGAGCTTGAGCAACTCACGCCAAATGCAATGGCCGTTGAAAGATTAAGGGAAGTCCAGAAGAAATTAGAGGAGTTTGACAGGGACTTCACACGTGCAAGGCAGAATGAGAACAAGGTTGTGGAGAAACTAAACCAAGTTAAGCAAAAGCGTCACAAACTTTTCATGGAGGCATTTGAGCATGTCTCACGCAATATTGACTTGATCTACAAGGAGTTGACACGCTCGCTGGTCTCTCCTCTTGGTGGTTCGGCATACTTGACTTTGGAAGACGAGGAGGAGCCTTTCAACGCAGGCATCAAGTATCACGCAATGCCTCCCATGAAGCGCTTTAGAGACATGGACCTACTTTCCGGTGGAGAGAAGACGATGGCAGCATTGGCATTGTTGTTTGCTGTACACTTATATCAGCCGTCGCCTTTCTTCGTACTCGATGAGGTGGATGCGGCGTTGGATAACTCCAATGTTGCTAGAATCGCCAACTACATCAGAACGCACGCCGGCCCCAAGTTCCAGTTTATTGTGATCTCCTTGAAAAGCTCATTTTTCGAGAGACTGGATGCCTTGGTCGGAATTTACCGTGACCAGCACGACAACACGTCTAGAACCTTAACCTTAGATCTCTCCCAATACCCCGAGGAGGAGGTCCCAGTGTCGACTGCAATTGCCGTATGAGATGAGGTCGTGTGACGCGTAAAATGTGCAACCTACTCTTTTGAGAGAACAAGCTCTTCTTATATACGATGATACGACATGGCTACAGGAGCTTGTTGAGCGGCGTAGCGTTGGCCATATTTAGAGATGTGCGCCTAGGAGGTACTTGGTTACTGGCTCAACGACCGCTAACTATGAACCTGGGGAACGACATCTCACGCAAACAAGTTCATCGCGCCTTGAAGGGCCTTCGCAAAAAGACCAAAAGAGACACCACGGATGAAGCCAGCAGGCTGTCTATATTTCTGTTTGAGATCGAGGACGCACTTGCACAGTACGCACAGGAAACGGGTCTGGTGATCACCAAGGACGATATTCACAATGACCAGCTACTTATACGTGCGTTCCTATTCTCGAAAGAAAGGCCATTAATAAGGCTTAACCATATCGAAGTCATTTATCAGACAAGTGAAGGAGATGGGTTGGCTCTCGTTCCAAAAGCTCACTATGTACCGGCTGTCGTTGACTCAGAAGCCAGCAGCTACACCCTCCTCCGAATTCCAAAGACTGTGGTTGGCGACTTTGTCGAAGTTGAGTTATTAGCTCACCACAAAGACTATGCTGAGTGCTCCTTAGTGACGGTCACCAAACTGGCGAGGTCTAGGAGAGATGAGCTTGTTGTTTGTAGACATTTTGGCTCATGCTCGGGTTGTCAGTACCAAATGTTGCCCTATGAACGACAGCTTCAGCTTAAGCAGGACACGATCAAAAAGGCATATAAGTTCTTATATCCCGACCTCCGCCAGAGCAAGTATGAGGACTTTGGAGAAGTGGTACCCTCGCCACTTGAGTATGCCTACAGAAGCAAAATAACACCGCACGTTGACATCGATAAGAAAACCAGAGCCATCTCCATTGGCTTCAATCATATACTCCCAACTGCGCGCAACGTGGACGTTGATATTTGTCCCATCGCAACCCCTGCTGTCAACTCTGCTCTTGGCCCAGTGAGATCTAATATAGTTGAGCTTGTTGGGCGAGATGAGATCAGACACGGCTCCACTGCGCTTGTTAGAGAGAGCTTGAAAGTGGATCAGCAAACAGGCTCCTTTGAAGAGGGTTGCATTACTGATCCCAAGAGGGTGGTAACCACGAGAATCGGTGATAATACCTTTCAGTTTGCAGCATCGGAATTCTTCCAGAATAACAGCTCTATTCTTCCTGATCTCTTGGACTATTTGAAATATCATCTAGATAGTATCAATGGGGGTTACAAGAATATTGTTGACACGTACTGTGGATCAGGATTTTTAGGAATCTCCATGGCAAAGCACCTCCCAAGCGATGGAAAAGTTTACGGGATTGAGATATCTCGGAAATCCATCCAGTATGCAATTCACAATGCTAAATTGAATGGTTTTGACGTGCCCCAAAAGATTCAGTTCATCGAAGGTAAATCTGAGTCGATATTCACAAATGATGATTTCAAACAGGCCGAGATCAGAGGGGACGATTCGGTCGTTATCATGGATCCATCTCGCAAGGGCTCTTCGGCTTCATTCTTACTGCAAGTTCTTGAGTTCAAACCAAAAATGATCATCTATATTAGTTGCAACGTTTTTACCCAAGCTAGAGATTTGGCCTTGTTGCAATCGCTCGCAGAAGCCTCTGAGACAACCTATAGAGTCAAAGAGGTTGTCGGTTACGATTTCTTCCCTCAAACAAAGCACGTGGAGACCATTGCCATTCTCGAACGTCTATAGTCTCTTAATGAAATGATGAATTATGCTAAATATTACTTACGTGACGTTGTCTGACTCATGAATAAGTTCTTCCAAGACGTCAGACATGCAGTTGGCAGCCCAGGTAACTCTTATTTTTTGTTTCTCGCTTGAGAGAAGATCACTCTTCACAATTTTCTCTTGCAAAAAGTACTGGAGACCCCTCAACAAACCTGGCTGGTCCCTTGTTTTCAACACCCGTTGTATTATAAGACTGTCGTCGAACTTCAGTTCGTAGCTTGCAGCAGACTTAGGAGCTACCCCTCCACCAATGGCATTCTTCTTTGACTTCTTTGCGGTATGGTCTAGAAACGTGACAAGTAAAATTTCTAGAAAGAGAACCAAGTCACTTGAAATAACCAAGAAATCCACATTGCGCAACACGTGAAGAGCTAGAGAGTCTTCGGCCATCAAGAAACCGAAAAATCGGCCCAAGTTCAAGATTCGTTTGATCCTGCTTTCTTCGTCCTCGCTTTCCGAAATTCCAAAAGCGTCATCGTCCTGAGAAGCATCTCCATTGCCTTCAAAGTCACGGATCAAATCCCAAAGCATAAACTGGAATGTTTTCCGTTGCTGGTGGCTATCGCAAAGCTTATGGGCCAAAAGTCCGTAATATGGATTCCAAGCAGGTTCGTTCCCTGCGCAGTGTATCAAAATTCGGGCTATTTCTCGTTCTTGAGAACGCTTGAGAGACAATTTGTCGAGCTTGGTCAAGGCATCTATGTAATCCTCCGCAGACATGATGGAAATAAAGATGGCTCTGCGGATATCTGTATTCATTCTTTGCTGCTTGGCAAGCTCTACCCAGTTAGGCTCCGCATCATCTAAAACCTCGTTCACAGCTTCGAGATTCACTGTCAAGGCATTTTCACCGGTACCCTCGTTCCCTTTCCAAGCGGACCCAATTATCCACCATTTTCCCTTGGCCTCTACCGAACGGATGTCTTCGAGACTGACTTGAATGGGATCAGAGAGTTTGCCGTGCACCGTTCCTAAGAACTTTTTCAAACGTAAGGTGAGCTGATGGCTTGCTTCGTTGTTGATCTTCATTTTGTTGTTTTTGAGTGAGTTGATGGTCTCCATCAAGAACTGCGTTCTGGGATTCAATTGTCCCGGGGCAAAATTGGAAGACACCTTATTCATGAGAAGGATAATCTCTTTGAGGGCGGCAGGATCGTCAGCTCTAATCTGATTACCCGAGTTGGTGACAAGTCTCAAGAGAAGCTCAGCGTTGCGCTCATTGAAATTGGTCACCAACTCTCTGATGATGTCGTAGATTAATTTGGACGAAACCAATTGAAAGGTGTAGACAGATGAAAGCAAAGAAATGAGATTGGATACCTCCTTTCCTGTTGCGCCGTGCTTTTGGTACTGTTCTAATTTCTCCACCAAAGTTTGAACAAAGAGGGCACCAAACTCCACGCCATGAAGTCTGTATATGGCCACAACAAGTGAGGCATGCAAATAAACAAACGTATCGAGTAGTCTGCCCTGTTGAATAATGCTGGTAAGGATGGTGTTGGTCAAGTGTTCGTTTACCAAAATGGTGGGATGCTCGTTGTATAGTGCGTTGATTCCATTGACAATAGAAGCGATGTTGGCTTCAGAGAGCTTATTCAAAGGACCTTTAATTGCCTTTTGTAAGTTCGCTACCTCCGGCGAGATGCCTTCTGCTTCCAATGCCATTTTGCGGCGAAGAGCAGGAGGTATGTACTTTGTCCCACTTTCTTCGTCGTCGGCCGGGGCCACGAACGGGTTCTCACGCACTGTTGCTTCCTCTTCTTCTTCTTCTTCTTCTTCTTCTTCTCCTTCCTGCTGGGAGTAGTCTTCTTCGCTGTCACCGTGCTGTGATTCGCTTTCGGAGGCAGTGCTATTGTTGTCGGAGCCAAAATCGAGGTCTAAGCCGTCGAGAATGCCACCAATTAGGTCATCGTCGCCGGTTTTCGTGAGCTTTGAGCGTTTGCCCTTTTTGAGACCCAATTTTTTGGCGTAGAAACTCATTTCGTCCTCATCGCGCTTCATCAACTCCAGCACTCCAGATGGAATGTGCCGCGATGGCTTTGCTTTCTTTTCCATCCCGTTGTGCTTGGCCTCTTTCATGGCCCTTAACTTTGCGAGCGGGTCCTCTTCCTCGTCACTAAAACCAGCAAAGTCGTCAACGTCACCGCCATCGGACTCACCACCGTCATTGTCGCTGGGGGGCTCGTCAGAACCTTCCATGTCAGCGCCTTCAAATTCGCTGCCCTCATCGTCAAAATCGTCAAAGTCATCGCTGCCCATCTCATCGTCGAGATCGTCTTCCTTCACGATACGAACTTCGGCCAGCTTTTTGCCCTGCTTGAGCTTGCGGAGCTGCTCGAGTGGATCGCTTTCCTTATCTCTTCCCCTCTGCTTGGCTGCTTTAAGCTTGCGGAGCTGCTCGAGCGGGTCATTCTCAGGGTTGCGTCCCTTCTTCTTGGCTTCTTTGAGCTTTCGAAGTTTCTCCAAGGGGTTCTCCTCCTCCAGAAGGTCTTGGTCAGTGCCAGACTCGTCCCCGAGCTCGTCCTCGCCCACGATGCGCACATCCGCCGACCGCGTGCCCGCCTTCAACTTACGCAGTTTCTCGAAAGGTTCGGTTCCCAGTTGTCTCGCGCCACTGTGCTTGGCGCTGTCATTGCTGTGGGCGTCCTTAGTGCGACGCTGCTTCTTGGCCTGGCGGGCCTGCTGGCGCTTCTCTTTGCGCGATAGCACGGGGCCCTTGCGCTTTTTTTGTGGGGCAAAGCGGGCGTCGTCCTCGCCCTGCTCGCTGTCGCGGATCCGGTCCAAAATCTGGCCCGGAAGCCGGATAGCGTGCGATTCTCCCCGAGCCATGGTGTGGGGAAGGCTGCACAGCTCATCGCAGAAAAGCGCGATGGCGGACTGCATACATCGGCAGCTTACTTAATGCGTGCGCTGTAGTACCAGCTGAAAGCAGTGGTTGCGAGCAGGCAGGGCATAGTCCAGCAGTGTGGCTGGGCGCAGCCGGCGCTGGCGGCGTCCGCAATGAGTTGGAGAAGGGGCGCCAGCTGCGCATAGGAGCGTTGTTTGAGACACTGGCCCGGTCAAATCAGCCCGCCCGCCCGGCCAAATCAGCCCGCCCGCCCTCTAACTGGCAAGGCTGGCAACACTCTCAACTCACTCGTATCGGGCGGCGTACGCTCCTCTTTCCAACAACGTCCCCGTCGACACCAACATGAATCGTCACGTGCCACGATCTGCGTCCTCCTTCCGCCACGACGGTCTGCCTGCAGACAGCCGGTAGGTCCTGTGAAGTTTAGCCCGCCACGCAAACCTCACCTGAAGCCCGCCGCCATGAACCGCATGCAGCTCAGCTTGGGCAAGTTCAAGGTGGATCTTCGCTTGCTCGGAGACCTCTTCTTCTTGACGGGGGCGGGTCTCCTGATGTACTACATCTTGAACCACTTGCTCAACGACGGCGTGGGAGAGACGTCCATCCGCAGCAAGGACGCCCGCAAGAAGAGCAAGGGCGTGTTGAAGCGGCTCTACGACGTGAAGCCGGAGCTCAGGAACGTTGCCTTCAACGAGTACGAGAAGGCGTTGTTGAACTCGTTGGTGGCGCCCGACGACATCGACGTGACGTTTGCCGACGTGGGCGGCCTCGCCGACACTATCGACGAGTTGCGCGAGGCGGTGATCTTGCCCTTGACGGAGCCCGCCTTGTTTGCGGCGCACCTGAGCCTCGTGCAGAGCCCCAAGGGCGTGCTCTTCTACGGCCCGCCGGGCTGCGGCAAGACCATGTTGGCCAAGGCCATCGCCAAGGAGAGCGGCGCCTTCTTCCTCAGCATCCGCATGTCCACGGTGATGGACAAGTGGTACGGCGAGCTGAACAAGATTGTAGACGCCATCTTCTCCTTGGCCAACAAGTTGCAGCCGTGCATCGTGTTCATCGACGAGATCGACTCCTTCCTCCGCGACCGCCTGTCCCTGGACCACGAGGTGAGCGCCATGCTCAAGGCCGAGTTCATGACCTTGTGGGACGGCCTCTTGTCCAACGGGCGCATCATGGTCATGGGCGCCACCAACCGCCGTAACGACATCGACGCCGCCTTCATGCGCCGTCTTCCGAAGCAGTTTGCCATCGGCAAGCCCAACGCTGCCCAGCGCCGCTCCATCTTGACCAAGATCCTCAAGGGCCTGAGCGTCGACGATACTCTCTTTGACATTGACAGCGTCGTCTCCGCCACCGCGGGCATGTCCGGCTCCGACTTGAAGGAGCTCGCCCGCGAGGCCGCCTTGACGTCCATGCGCGAGTACATTCGCAGCAACTACCGCGACGGCAAGAAGCTCGACGCCGGCAGCGACAAGGCTGCCGCCGTCCGCCCGTTGCGCACCCAGGACTTTATCGCCAATCTCTCGGGCCTCACGCCGTCGACCATCGACTAGTTATAGAGTAGCGGGCTCGGGCTGGCCCCAGGATACCGGCGCCGCCACCTACATCCGCGACGCTCAGTGTACATAATTCCACCTCTTATACCTGTTCCTGTACATAATCTGAGCGCTGAAGTGGCCGCGATGCTGAAAATCTTTCTTCTTTGTCCATAGCAATAAATCATTGGGTTAATCGGCAGTTTGCCATCGTAGGACGACGTCTTCGAAGATCCTTATAGCTTAAGCATGATATAAAGATTCAAAGCGACGCCGAGATTGACGCATCAGCGGTTGGAATACAAGTGAAAAAGAGGCCGGGGTTCGCCTCCGGTTACTCCTCTGCTGACACATTTCCTCTCTCTGTACTTTCAGCCTTGCATTAGGTGCTTCTGGATGAATTGGCATGTATACGCCAGATTCATATGCCAACTAACGTTGGCTGCGTGCTTTCTGCAAAACTCTGCCGAATCCTTACTGGGAATCAATAGCTGTAAGAATACCCAAACGCACTCAATCCTTTACAGTACCTGCTTGCTAGCTCTTTTGCAGCTTCTATCTCGAGCCTACTGCCCTACCCAAGGTGCCTTGCCACTGGTCAGCGGCGGCCATAAATCGACTGTGTACAGTACGGGACCCATGCTCCGATTGCGGGTGCAGCAACTAAAACGCCAGGGTTCGCATCGGTGCGTGCAACATTCTTGGACTGCCCCCACACTTGCTTTCCAGTACCGTCGATGGTGTTTTCTCTCCGGGCATTGAGTCGGCTGCTAGTTCGCACACCGGTGCGCTCTGCGCGCTTGCCCCGCGTTTCGCCGCCCGCAGGGTCGTTTGCCCGCAGCATGAGCTCAGATATCAACGATATTAAGCAGGAGTCAGACGGCAATGAACTTGACAACTCGGCGACGGCCACAGGTGTTCTCGACCGCTCACAGTCCGAGGTCATCCTCTACTTTGACCACATCTTCCCCATTCGGGCCACACGTTTCAGCATCAAGCGCTATTTTACGTGGTGCTTTGGCGGCACCACGAACGTGCTGGAGCTCAAGAAGAAGGCCCTCAAGTTGTCGAACTCTGACGAACGGCAGCTCCCGCCCGGCACCGAGATGTTGGAGTTTGTCCCATTAATGCGCGATGCGGGTGCTTTCGTCAAGTTCCTGGTGCCTCCCCAATCCACACCAAAGGAAGTGATTCAGACCGTCACCTCCAACATTAGGCTCCGCAAGGAAGAGTTCAGCAAGAACTATCTCATGCGCCTCTGGGATCGCATAATTGACCGCTTTCCTGCTGCGTATCAGGTCAAGGGCACGCCGTGGATCGAGGACTTGCGCCGGTTTCCCAGTGTCATCGTCAAGGTGATTTTTGAGGGAGACCCTTTGACAGAAGAAGAGCTCTACGTACTCTTCAGGCGATATGGTATCATTGAGGATATTACTCCTCCGTCGTCCTCATCGCCAAATGCTACGCTCACGTTTGCTTCGATTCGTGGGGCTATCCGGGCCAAGAACTGTATAACCGGCATTACCCTCAACAAGGGAAAGACTACGTTGCATTTGCAGTATGTGCCCATCAAGAAGGCCAACTTGGTGCTCGATTTCATTAACAATCACCAGAGGATTGCTATCCCCGTGATCATCGCAGTGTTGGCCACGATCGCCGTCTTGATTTTCGACCCCATAAGAGAGTGGTTCATCGAGCTGAAAGTCAGCCACCGGTACTCGTTGGAATCCTACAAGAACAACCAAATTGTGCGGGTGCTCTACGTACCATACACAAAATTCAGACTGTGGTTGAATGAAGGCTACGATTACATTGATGAAAAGATCAAGTCGGTACAAAGCGAAGAGAAGTCTGCTGCCGAAGCTGAAGCTGCTGCTGAGGGTGAGGTAGACGAACTCTGGACTGAGCGTTTCGAGAAGATCAAGCAATTGAAACTTTGGATCTATGAAAATGTCAACACTTTCATCTTGGTGCGTGGACCCCTGGGAGCGGGCAAGCTGGAGTTTGTAATGGACCACACATTGCTGGCTGATGAGAAATTGAAGCGCAATATTTTGGTGATCGACTGCGAGGCGTTGGCCAAGTCACGTACTGAGAACCAGTTGATTGAAAATACCGCGCTGCAGCTCGGATATTTCCCTGTCTTCACTTGGACTAATTCCATCTCTCAGTACATTGACCTCGGCCTTCAGGGTTTAACGGGCCAGAAATCTGGTTTGAGCGAGACTAAGGAAACGCAGCTCAAGAACATGTTCCTGTTGACGACCCAGGCTTTGAGAAAGGTTGCTTTGCACGGTTACGAACTGTATTCCAAGCAGTACAGAAAGGCAGCAAAGAAGAGACAACGCAAGAATGGCACTGAGGGCGAACAAATTGTCAAGGTTGAAGACGAGTTACGCGAAGATGAGTATTTGCAGCAGCACCCTGAGTCAAAGCCAATTATCGTGGTAAACAAGTTTGTGCGCAAGTCCGAAACTAGCAATGATTTCATCTACAAGATGATTGCTGATTGGGCTTCTCAGTTGGTCCAGAGCAACACCGCACATGTAATCTTTATCACTCACGATATGGGAAGCACACTGCACTTGTCAGAAGCATTACCAAACCAAGTGTTCAAGACGATCTCCCTCTCTGATGCATCCAACAAGAGTGCGAAACAGTTTGTTTGCAACCAGTTGCGGGGAAGCAACCTCGACATTGGATCTGTCGGTGACTGCATCACACCTCTCGGAGGTAGGATGCTTGATTTGCAGAGTTTCATCAGACGCATGAAGTCGGGCGAGTCGCCGAAGGAGGCCGTCGATGAGATGATTTCGCAGGCGGCGGAGCAGATCTCGACCTTTTTCCTCAACAAGAGCACTGCCTCCAGCACGGACAAGTCTGATCTGAACTGGAACACAGCGCAGGTGTGGGCAATCATGAAGTACTTGTCAAAGAATGAACTCATCACATTTGAGGAGCTCCTCAAGACGCCGTTGTTCAAGTCTAACGCGGAAACGCTTGCCACTTTGTCGACGTTGGAGAAGTATGATCTCATCAACTTGACGTATGACAAGGGTATCTTGGAGAGCATCTCCACCGGTCGCCCGTTGTACAAGGCAGCATTCTCGACCCTTGTTAACAATAGCCGGTCATTCAAGATTTACGAGGCTGACTATTACAACAATTTGATTGGGGTGGAGAGCGCCAAGATCGACAAGTTGGAGAGCGAGCTCACCAAGATTGCAGAGATCTCTCACTTGCCGGACAGAGTGGAGTACTTGCTGAAGAAGATCGAGGCGTGCAACAGCAACATCGTTGACTTTGAGAAGAAGATTAAGGAGTTGGACCAACCCAAAGCCAAGAGCGCGTTCCTTGGGGTGTTCTAGTATATTGTACATATTAAGATAGCTGGGTCAGCATGCTATGAAAGTAATTGATTCGTGATGATTTCGTAGGCCATTCTGCGCCTGATGGTCTTCATGTCGCTTTGGCTGAACGCCAAGGGCCTGTTCTGGGAGACGAGGCTGGCGGCGGTGCAGGTGAACACGCCGCAGTCGTAGCCGTTCTGCTGCTGCGGGCTCTTCACGTTGGGGGTCAACTTGAAGGCGCTGTAGTCGATGCTGGAGCCCGCCTTGGTGGCCTCTTGGATCATGTAGTCCTGGAGGATCTCTAGCGCTGGGAGGTTGCCGCCGTGGGAGTTGAGCGAGTCGTAGTACATGAAGGTGCGGGCACCATTGTCGATGACGGCGAGCGCCCAGTGGGTCAGCATAATGTTGATGGGGACGATGATCCTGTCCTTTGCCATCAACTGGATCTTCCTGCGCTTGGCCCAGCGGGCCACCCCCAGGTAGCCCTTCTGGTGGAGGGTGGTGTAGAAGTGGGTGGTCCAGCAGTGCACCTTGCCCGCGGACTTGTCGGTGACCAAGCTCAAGTAAAAGTCTATGACGTTGTCGTTGAGCCACTGCCCGTCGCTCAAGGTGCGCAAGTCGCGCGTGCTCAAGTCGATCAGGTACTTGGAGGTGACCACGTAGTTGGAGCGCGCGTTCCAGTGCGCGAGCACCTGCTTCGTCTGCTCGGGCAGAAGTGGGCGGACCTTGGCGGCGGCCTCGGCCCGCTCGGCGGCCACGCGGCGAAGCCGCTCGTTGAACGCAGCCAGCGGCTTGTGCACCAAGTTGCTGAGCAACAGCGAGGCCACCGAGTACTGGCTCGCGTGCACCGGGAGCTCGGGCACGTAGAAGTCCCGCACGAACCGCGTGTACTCGTGCGCCGCGCCCACGTCGAGCACCAGCCGCTCGTGGGGGTGGAACTCGGGCAGCACGAGCACGGTGGAGGCGGCCCGCGGCGGCGGCACGCGGCCCAACACGGTGCCGTACTGGTCGCAGTCGTCGTCGCTGGCGTCGCCGGCGTCGCCAGCGAGAAACTCGCGAAACACGTCGTGCTGGTCGAGCACCACCACGCTGTCGTCGCTGCTGGGGACGTCGTCGTCACTGGCGGGGGAGCCGACCTCTGGCGGAGGCTCCTCGCCCAGGCCCAGCACGTACGTGGCGAGCGTGCCAAGCCGCCGCGCGAGCGAGGACACGCAGTACACCAAGGCGTCGTAGGCGGCCTCGTCGTAGCCGCGCTGGGTGGTGTCGGTCATGGCGGTGGAGGCAGCCAGGAAGCAGTAACACATGTGATGCGCGTCAGGTGACTGGCGATACCGGCGTGCGCCACCCAATATCGGCGACTCCTGCATGGCTGCAAGATTGCAGCTGCACGCGGCCCAACCTAACTTTAATGGCCCTGCTCCCGCGGGCCCAGCACCCAGTAGCAGCACGTAGAGTCCTGGTGCCAGCGCGCGGGGCGGGCAGCAGCGGCGAGCACGGCGGCCGCGGGCGGCACGCGCCTATCTGCAGTACCCCCACGTGCGACACCAGCCGGCTGCGAGATATATATTTTGCGGACCGCCGCGGGCCACACAGCTGCAGCTCATTGTTAACTTAAAAGCCATGGTGGACGCCCTCGAAACGCTGCCCTCGCCCCCCAGCACGCCTGACGGAGCGACTGCGAGTCAGGAGAAGATGATGTTCGGCACCAAGCTCGAGAACGAGATGTACCCCCCGTGGCGGCAGCACTACATCGCCTACACCCAGCTCAAGAAGCTCCTCAAGGAAGGGGTCATTCTCCAGAACAACTGGCTGGACCGGGACGAGCTGACGTTCGTGCAGGCGTTGGACGCCAACCTCGAGAAGGTGTACACGTTCCAGCTCTCCAAGTACGAGGAGATCAACCAGCTCCTCGACGACCTCCAGCGCCGCACCGAGGACCCGCTGGGGTTCGACATTGCCGACTTTCTGCACCGCCTCGACGAGGTGCTTGAGCTCTCCCAGGAGCTCGACAAGTTCCAGCGCATCAACTACACCGGCTTCATCAAGATTGTCAAGAAGCACGACCGCATCCACCCTGAGTACAGCGTCAAGCCCTTGCTCAATGTGCGGCTCAAGCTGTTGCCCTTCCACTCGGAAGACTACTCGCCGCTCTTGTACAAGATCTCTGCGCTCTTTCTGTTCCTCCGCCTGAACTATGACTTCAACAAGACCTTGTCCAAGCTCCTGTCCTTCAACGAGGACTCCCTCGAGTACCGCCTGTTCAAGTTCTGGATCCACCCGGACAACCTCATGGAGGTCAAGACCACCATATTGCGCCACTTGCCCGTGCTCGTCTACTCCAACGACAAGGACGAGATCGACTTGGACGACGAGGACGACGAAAACAACAACGACCCCACCATCAACTGCTTGTACTTTGACAACCGCAACTTCGACCTCTACAACAACAAACTCTCCAAGGTGCCCTCTTCCTCCACCTTGCGCATCAAGTGGATCGGCAAGTTGCTCGACAAGCCCACCATCACCATCGAAAAGAAGAACTTTGACCCCTCCAAGGAGGATTTCAACATTGACGAGAAGATCACCATCAAGGAAAAGTACTTGGACAAGTTTATCACCGGTGACTTCTCCACCGACAAGTTCATCAAGAAGATGAAGAAGCGCAACGACTTTGAGCAGTTGGAGCGTTTCTTGGGCGACGTGCAAAAGTTGACAAACTTCATCAAGGAGCACAACTTGCAGCCGTGCTTGCGCACCATCTACAAGCGCTCCACGTTCCAGATCCCCGGCGACAACAAGGTCAAGGTGGTCATTGACTCCGACTTGCTCTTTATCCGCGAAGACTCCTTCGACCAGGAGCGTCCCATCAGAGACCCTTCCAAGTGGCACCGCACCGACATTGACTCTTCCATTGCCAATCCATTGAGCCTCTTGCGCAAGGGCGAGTCGGCAAAGTTCCCCTACTCTGTCATGGAGATCAAGATCAAGTCCACCACCAAGAAAAAGATTGTGTGGATTGACGACTTGGTCAACTCCCACTTGGTGAAGGAGATCCCCAACTTCTCTAAGTTCATCCACGGTATCTCCACCTTGTTCCTCGAGGACGACAAGTTAGACAACATCCCCTTGTGGTTCAACGAGGCCCTTGACGACTCCATCAAGGTCGACCCGGAGCGGTTCTATAGCCAGCAAAAGGAAAGAGACCTCAAGAGCGCCAATGAGGAGGACAACTTGCAAAAGTTCAAGAGCATGTTGGCGAACTCGTCGTCGTCGCCCGGGTTTAGCCCGCGGTCCAAGTCCTTTGTCGGCTCGTTCCCAACTGAGGACATTCCCGATGTTGTTGACGACAGCGCAACCGAGACAACGCAGTTGCTTGGGTCCTCCGCCACCAACCATCTTAGCATCCCGCAGACGGTGGTGGAGGAGTCGTCTGACGACGAGGGGGACGACCTTGACCGGCCCAAGTTCATAGCGCGCATTTCCAGCGTGTTGAACTTGTCCAAGTTGATGGACGCCGACTCTGAGGCCGACGAGGTGGAGTTGCCATCGGGAGTGGAGAAGCCCGACTCGTACATCAAGAACGCCGGCCCGTTGAAGATCGAGCCCAAGGTGTGGTTGGCTAACGAGAGAACGTTCAACAGGTGGCTCCACGTGACAACGTTGTTGTCGACCTTGACCTTCATTGTGTACTCGTCGGCCAACAAGGCGCACTCGTACCGGGTGTCGGAGACGGTGGCATACGTGTACTTTGCATTGACCCTCTTCAGCGGGTTGTGGGGCTACTATGTCTACAACAGCCGGCGCTCCATCATCATGGAGCGGTCGGGCCGCCACTTGGACAATGTTGTGGGCCCGCTTGTCGTAGCCATCGGGTTGATCTTTGGCTTGACGTTCAACTTTGTTATGGGCTTCCGCTACGTGGCGGCGAGCACCACGGCCGCCCAGGCGGTGGCTGGCTTGACCCCCGACTACTACGCCCGCCACCCGTGGCACCAGAGCATCCACCAGTTTGTCTTCACCCTCGTGGCCTAGATCCGTAATCCACGCCTGTCCCCACCCACCGTAGCTACCCTGCAGGCCCGCGGCCGATTTGGGCGCCGCACGCCGAGCGGAAAACCAACGTGTTTGCTAGCCAGCGAGCACAGCGGCACCATGGCGTTGAATATCTCGTTGTACACGGTGACAGCGAGCCTCATTCTCGACAGCGAGGGCAACCGGTTGTACGCCAAGTACTACCAGACGGCGGAGGCGAACGCGCACCTCGCGGCGTTGAGCCAGCAGACGGCGTTCGAGAAGAAGGTGTTTGGCAAGATAAATAAAGTCAACCAGGACCTCCTTTTGTTCGACAACCACTTGGTGACATACAAGCAGGTCAACGACGTGATAGTGGTGCTTGTGGCGGCGGTGAACGAGAACGAGCTGTTGGTGTTCCTGCTTACGAACAACCTCGTGGAGGCGTTGAGCATCTTGCTCGATAACACCTTGGACAAGCTCACGGTGAACGACAAGTACGACATGGTGGCGTTGGCGTTTGACGAGACCATTGACGACGGCATCATCTTGGAGATCGACCCTGCGATTATCGTGTCGCGTGTGACCAACGCGCCCACGGCGTCGTCGATCGGCCAGGACTTGAACTTGAACAAGATCGACCTTCTGGAGGGCGGTCTTTTCAACGCCTTCTCCTTTGCGACCCGCAAGCTCGGCGAGCGGTTGCAGCAGGGGTTGTAGCACGACAGCACGAAAATGCACAGCAATTGCCGCGGCGTAGCGGCGGGGGACGCGCAGCGCGAGTACGGCGAGGCATCCTGGCTGGTGCCGACGCTCGCCACTGGTGTCAGCGGCAACCGCCCCGTCAATTCCAGCCACCCCACCGTCACCCCAACCCTGCGTCCCGGCTGGTCCCCCCAGTCGTGGCCTGTATACACCATATCTGAATGCAGTACACTCTCATAGGCACGGCCATCGGCGCGCACTCTTCTTTATGAGCGAGTCCCTCCACTTTGCGCTCTTGCGCATCACCACGGCGCAGATCCTCAAGGGCGTGGGCTACGACAAGTGCCTGCCCAGCGTGTTGAACGCGGTGACCGCCTTGTTCGTGCAGTACCTCCGCCTCTTGTCGGCGCGCACGACGAAGCTTGCCCAGCTCCGCACCGGCGGCGACGCCGAGGTCGAGGACGTGGCGCAGGCCATGTTCGACGTGGGGCTCATCAAGACTCTGAGCTTCGAGGACTACTTGAGTCTCCGCGAGAAGCACGACCCGGCGACGCTGGACCCGGACCTGATCTTTCTGCACAACTACAACACCAAGCTGCTTACGTCGTTCCAGCAGTGGCTCCGCAGCATCCCCTTGAGCACCACACAGCAGCTTGCGGTGGTGCCGCGCGTGTTGGCGCGCAACTTGGCCGACAAGCGCAAGGTGGAGGACGGCGACGGGCCCGACTCCAAGCGCCGACGGCTCAGGGAGCGGCAGGACTTTTACAGCCTGCTGCTGCACCGAGCGCCCGCCGCGGAGGATGAGGACGAGGACGAGGAGCTCGACCTATCGTGGTTGGTGTACTTGTGCGAGAAGGACCTCCGCTTGGGCCACGACCTTGCGTTTCTCGGCACCGAGCTCGACCCCAGCAGGCTCTTGGGCGCCGACGCAGGCGCGCGGATCCACCCGACGCTAGCGGCGAAGCTCCAGCAGGTGCGCCAGCTGGAGGCCGACCACGTGGTGCCGGCGCCGGAGGACTCCGACGTGGTGCCCAGTCCTGCCTTGCTCCAGACCCTCCCGTACAACGTCACCTACGACGCTGTGCTCGTAGAGGACACGGTGCCGGATACGGCGCCACATACGAGCCTGGGCGATGGTGAGGCTGACCACGACTCGGGCGATGATGCCGACAACAGCGCGCCTACAGCGGACGACGGTGCGCCTACAACGGACGACGGTGCGCCTGCAGCGGACGACGGTGCGCCTGCAGCGGACGAAGGTGCACCTGCAGCGGACAGCGACGGTCCTGGCACCGACAGTGAACCTGCCGGCGTACCCACAGAAGAGGCTGACACCGGCGGGGCCAGCGACGCTGCTGAAGCCGGCGGGGCTAGCGACAGCGCTGGGGCCGCTGCCCACGAGGCCGGCTCCGCCAACGACGGCGAGCAGAGCGACACGGGCACCGACGCCGGCAACGAGTAACGAATTGTACCATAGAAATACAACATAGACTACTTCACCCGGCACGAGCTGGCCCAGGGCCGAGTGCGCTCACATGCCGCTGCGTCGCAGCACTGGCGCGACGCAGGTACCTGCGACAAAAGCGCGCGCTCGCGACACTCCTGCGACGTCACTGGCCGCACAGCGCAACCGCAGCCCTTTTGGGCGTGGCAGGCAAATAAGCTCAGGATGTGGCCTGCTGGCGAGCATCGCGGATGTAAACAATTGAATGGTTGCTACGGTATGCGGTGCGCGAAGCTACATAGGTGGCGGACGTCGCCAGTGCGGGTGGACCTTCCCAGCTCTGGCTTGACAGGCATTATGGCCGTATTGGGCAATTGTGCGCCAGGTGCGCCATGACATCAGGGGCTATTTTGCCTGTTTGGGTGGTAGATCTGGAACACGTCCGCGAGCGACGCGTCGGACGGCGCCCGTGCGCGAAACCGGTGTGCACACAGGTGGGTTGGGCGGTACGGGCACGCCGGAGCCCCTACTAAGGCTGGAGCGGCCCAGGAAAAAGACCCACGCGGAAGCTTTCTAGCGTCTAGACTTTGCCGCTCCCCGTTGCGGCCCCAGCTTTCCGGCGTGCTCGCGCATCACCAGACACTCTCAGACACGCCCCCAAAGACCCCAGATTCCACACCCACACCATGCTCAACAAAAAGCTCAACTTGTCGCTCAAGTTGAACAAGTCGCTCCAGAACATCGCCGATGGACCGTACACGCCGCTCGACCAGACGCTCAAGACACCGCTCGACGCGCCCAACTTCTTCATGCCGCCGCCGGTGTACGCCAACCCGCAGTACAGCGAGCTGGACGACATGCTCACCGACGTGGACGAGCCGGCGGCCGCGGGCCGCAAGCAGTACACGTTGGCGTTCACGCCGCCGTTCGACCAGTTGGTGATGCAGGTGTACTCGCACATTCTCCTGTTGCCGACCACGACGCCGTTTCTGGGGGTGGTGCCGCCCAGCGGGTTGGTGTCCAAGGTGGCCAACGAGACCTTGAGCACGCTCATCGCCAGCACCGCCCAGAACAACCACCCGTGGTACGACGCCCAGTGCATCATCGATCTGGAGAAGCTCTGCAACCAGACGTTCCAGCCCATCTTCTTGCAGCTCATCCGCAAGCGGCTCCTCGACTTGTGCAACTTCCACAACAACCGCAGCGACAGGATCCCTCCAAGCACCACCGTGTCGGTGCTGGGCGGCGCTGTCCCCAGCGTGCACCACGGCCCGGCCAACGGCACGGCCCCCAGCGCCGCCAGCAACAATCCGTACACCCAGACGCAGCGGCAGCTGTCCATCTCCAACTTGTCCTTGACCGACTTGAACATATCCAACTTCAAGGATACCCGCTCCCGCTCCTCCTCCACCTCCATGAACTTGCGCAAGCAGTCGCTCACCCGCAACAACTCCCACAGCGGCAACACCTGGCTCCACGTGGGGAACGTGAAAAACTTCCCCCTCCAACACGAGCAGACCAACGCGTCCACTGACTCTTTGCAGCTGATGCAGGACTTTGTTCCCCAGCTGTTTATCAACAGAAGTGCTGGCACTACCCCTCAACAACAGAGTCAGGTCAACTTGATCACCCCCAACAGCTCCACCAATGGCTTCAACGCCCTCATGATGGATTTCCAGACGCCCCCGGCGTCTACCAAGGGCTCCTTCTCCCTGTCAAACACCTCGCCCGCGGGCCGCAGAGGCAACAACATACAGATCATACATAACAACACCGGCCCCGACGTCGACGACTTCAACTTTGCCCCGAACCTCTCCCGCACTCTGAGCAACAACGCCGGGCTGTTCAACTTCCCGCGGCCCCTCACCATCAACACCGAGCACACAAGCATGCCGTCGTACAATGGCGAGACGTTGGACTCGCCGTTCATGTCGGCCACCACGCCGTCGGACGACTACGGCTACTTCTTGCACAATGCTGGCTTTGGCAGTGGGAACTCCATTCCCGAGAGCCCTATCGAGGCCGCCAGCGACGTGCTGTCCGGCTCCTCAGTGCTGTCGGCGACGAAGAAGGACGCGATCAACTTGCCGAGCAAGGTGAGTTTGAGCGAGAAGAAGCGCGACTCGCTAAAATTGAAACGAGGCATTATCTAGGGCATGGACGTATAAATAAAACACTGGATACCCAATACATGTAGCTGGTAAGCCGCCGTGGCTGCCGCCTCTCCCCGCGCTTTTCGCAGCCATCGCGGTGAAGAATTGGCGCTTATCGCACCATACAGGTTTCACCTTCTTCCTCGTTGCTGGCCCCACCAACCTTTTACCTCACCGCTGTTTCTGCCGCATGTGGTGCTTGCGGCATGCGCGAGTCAGGCTGTATCACTCAGTGCATCTGCGAACGTTGGTAGATGTCTCCAAGCTCAGCGACGAGGAGCTCCTTACTCTGTTCTTGCCTCGGCCGACAAAGCTGCTGGTGCCCGCAAAACCCAGTCCAGCGCTCAAACAGGCACTTGATACCTTTGGCTGGCCTGATAAGTTGCCATTGACGCGGCCACACTCGCTTGAGAGCCCATTTCGCTTCTTTCTGACCGTGAACGCTGACGAGTCCTACGTCAACCATCCCCGGCTCTCAGTGACCAGGCTCCTTACCAAGTCGTGGTGTGAGCTCAAAGAGTTCTACAATGTGTACGCTGGCTCGCCCTACGAGCGGTCTCGAGCGATGGAGAAAGGGTCCGAACTTCACGAGGAGTTGGAGACGGCAACGCATGCTGTTGTTTCCGTGGAGGACGTGGTTGACGCAGTCAAACAGCTTACAATCGGGCTCGCCATCCAATTGCAGAAACAGATTGCTGCAACACATGCTGCTCACCAACAGGAGCTTATACGCGCGCACGAGGATTCATTGACGAGCCTCGTTGGTAACCGCGAGCTCGCCAAGTTCGCGTGTTCCTGGTTTGACAAGATCGTTCTGCGCGTGTTCACCTTGTTGAGCCATTCTGAGGCAAGGGAAGTGCTCATTTATAGTTATCTTGATGCACAGGGTAGGCTTGGGGCTGACACCGGGGCAGGCTCGGCTCTCGTTGGTGGCATCATCGATCTACTCAAGGTCTCACACTATAATGATCCATCAGACTATACGCTCTTCGAGGAATTGCAAGATGCCTGCAGCTACGCCTTCCCAGATGGCAGTGTTGATCTCTCAGAATGGCTCATATTGGCCGCCCCCATAATAGAGTCCCATGCCGGGACTTTTATGCTCACCGTGACCGATATCAAAACTCGCAGAGCCAGTCAGATACCTACTCAAGACTCGGTGCTCGAGGCAGCTCGCTTGCAAGTGAGCTATTATCGCTACGTTCTTGAAATCTTGGTTGCAGACAGTGCAACAGCATATTCCATCTTCAGCGAGGCCGCGCAACGCCGCGGATTTGACGTCGACGAACCAATCAATCTCCAGGCTTTGTTGCTGCTCTTAAAGAAGCACTCAGGCATCATCCGGAAAGACTTCTACAAGCTTCGCGATGGAGCGCCTATAGGCTTTGGAGCATTCGATATGCATGCATCTCAATATTACCGTCCCCACAATTACGGCATTGACGAGAACATTCTCAGCGAGTACCTGAGCACGCTTGCAGAACTTGGCGTGGACAGAGACATTCTCTGCGAGTGGAAGTATCCTCTCACGCTCAGGTACATTGCTGCCCGAGCGAGTCAGCTACTTCATCTTGTGCAACCGATGCTCAGTGACTTCACAACCATAGAGTACCACGACAGCACCTACAAGCGTTGTTTCAAGGTCAAAAACTACACCTACAGTCCAAAAGACGTGCAGGCACATGCAAGCGACAGCTTTGCGTTCTGGACTGGGCAGAGAGACCCGGAGCCGGTGGACGACGTGGCCCGATGCAAGTATTGTACCTTTGCAGCAAAGTGTACGATACCCAATCCGCCAGAAGAGGAGATCCAAAGGAGAAAGACAATTGGCAGCGAACTCCGGGAGCTCACGCTGTGAATTTATGGTGTCTTCAAAATAGACCACTAAACCGACTTTGAAGTGGCCATTCTGCAAAACACCAGTTGATATATGGGATTCGTTTACCACTCACATCGTAGACGGCATGCACGTGGAGATAAATTCCCAAAGTACTACATTTGAATACGTTTCTGCCTGTATTGACTATGTGGCGTGGAAAAGAAGAATGCCCACGCGAAATTTTCTCTACCGTGCCGATGCCTGTTCCTGTACACAGAGCCTCGGTGGTGCCAGCCTCACTCGGTTGTGCCCAGGGCCAGCGGGTGATGGCGGGAGTACTTCTTGTTGAACTCGAGCTGGAGATGCTGTTTTAGCGATCTAAAGCTGTTGCCGAAGGCTCTGGAGCAGATCGAGCACCGGAGCGGGGTGTTCTTGATCCACGCCTCGAGCACGGCGGGCGCCATCTCGAACCGCGGCCCGTAGTCCTCGTCGTCGGTCAGCGGCTCGCCCACCACGAGCCGCACGTACTCGTCGTCGGAGTTGGAGCCGCGCGAGTTTTTGCTGTAGGAGCTGGCCTGCAGGTCGTCCTCTGGTCCCATGCTCTGGGACCGCAGCCGCTGGCGGGGATCCAAGCGGGCAAAGTCCACAAAGAAGCGGGTGTTGAAGGAGTTGTAGTGCTTCTTGTGCTTCATGCATGGCGAGTGGAAGTCCTTGGTGAGCACGTGGACGTGGACGTTGCTGAGCGACGGAATGGAGTGGACGCCGCAGAGGATGAACTGCTCCTTGAACTCGGCGGGACCCTCGCTGAAAGAGTAGCCCTCCGTCTCCAAACTTTGCACGATAAGGTCCTTGGCCCTCTCCACGTGTCGGCTGATCACGGAGTACGCCTCAGGGTGCTCGTCGAACGCAAGCAACGGGTGCTTCTTGGTCACCAGCAGCGCGCGCGGAATCACAAGATAGTGTCGCACGGCCTTGGGGAAGAGATCTTTCAAGATGAGCGCATCGTCGTCGTACGCGAGCACCACGTCGGGGTACTTTTCAGGGTGGTCGATGTACCGCTGGAAGGCGGTCTTGAAGCTCATGAAAAGAAGCAGCGATGGCCGCAGCTTACCCCAGATTTGGCCTGTGCAGGATATTTTTTACTGGCCTGTGCAGGCAGGAGCACCTCAGCTCGCAGCGTTGCGCAACTCGGCTGCCATGACACTCACCTTCATCCCGGGCGAGGTGAACCGGTCCGTGTACTCGGTGGCGCAGACGCTATGGCGTGACCACCACGTGATCGTATACGGGCTGGGCAACAACCTCATCATCTTCAGCACTTCCAAGCAGCAGTCCACCCACCTCCAGACGGTGTATCTCGAGGCTGACCCGTCGGCGGTGGCCATCAACGACACCAATGCCTTCATTGCCGTGGCCGTCGGCAGCAGGGTGCACGTTTACCGGCCGCTCAACGAGTATATGGCCCAGCCGCAGTGGACGCCCGTGCTCGAGCTCACCGCCGACGGCACCGTCGCCTGCCTCCAGTGGGCGTCGCTCGAGAACGAGTTGTGCCTCGCTACGGCGACGGTGGTCGAGCTCTACCACGTGTACGACGACTACGGCACCTACAAGGCCAACCGCCGCTGGTGCCAGCCGCAGGCCAACGCCACGGGGCGGCTCTACATTGCCCCCAACGGCGGCCACATTGTCACCTCGACGGGGCGCTTTGACAGCCTCCCCAAGTTGTGGTCGCGCGTGAGCTTCTCCAGCGATGAGGCTATGTTCGAGGTGTCCTACTTGCCTCACCGCTCGTGCGTGCGCGACTGGCACTGGAAACAAAGCGTGCCCACGCACGGCGACGCCCGCATCCAAGACGGCTCCATGGCCGGCATCAAAAACATCCGTGGCTTCATCGACTCCGCCAACGACGCCTGCGACGTCTTGTACACCGTCACTCACGATGACACCTTGCGCGCGTGGTCGACCTACGACTACAATGGCCACCGCTACATAAAGTCGTGGGCTTCCATCGAGCTTGCCCGCACTTTTGGTGATGAGAGGGTGGTTGCTGTTTCCATTGTGGACAATGTGTTCCTCCAGTCCACCATATTCGACAAACTCGACCGCCACGACTCACCTGTGGCTGACTTTTTCCGGGCCCAGAAGCCCGACGACATCGATCTCGTGATCGTTATTGGAGAACTCGGCCTGGTAGCACTATACGCCATCACCAACCTCTCTGTCACTCCGCCCAACTCCATCAAGTTCACTCGCATAAACCATGGCCCCATCAGATTCAACCACAACGGCTTCCCGTCCTTTGCTGGGTACCTACAGCCTCATTCAATTGCGTCATTACTGTCCGAGCAGATTTTGGGCGAGGATTTTAGCATACAACTACACCCCATCAATGTTCCAGACTATTGCTTCTTGTCCAATTCCTGCACTGGCTTATCAATGCTTATCCACGATAGACTAAAAAACACCATACGATTCAACGCATTACTTTTTGACGATCTCTTGGCTCGCGACGCAAAGCGTATCGGTTCCCGGTTGCAGTACAAGTTCCAGGGGCACACCAAATCCATCAGAAAGCTCATTAAATCTAGTAATGCATTGAGAAGTAAGGACATTCTTCTCTCCTTACTGAACTTTTCCCAGTACAATTATGTCTGGGAGACCCAAACTTTGGAAGAATCAGAGTCCACGAGACTTTCTTTGAGAAAGAGATTTGAACTCGATATAGAAGAAGGGCCACAGAGCGGGATCCATACTGCGACCTTAATCAGTGACATTGAAGTCACCAATGACGCGGACAAGAGACGTCATTTGGTGGTGACGTATGAAAAAGATGGCCACTTGGGAGTATGGGATTGCGACAGTTCACACCAGCATAATAAGAAAGCTCAGCGGTTGGAGAAACTTCCGGTCAAAGACGACGAAGGGCACCTCTTGCAGGATGCACCTAGAGCATTCATACTTACCGACATTCCTTCATCCGAACCCGAAGTGCAAAAATTTTGTCAGATAGCAATATTTGACTCCCACATTGTCAAAACATGGAAAATCCAGGTATCCATGCATTCGAAGGAAACCACAATCTCTTGCAAAGAAGTCGCAAGTAGCAGTCTCCCAGACATTGAGAAAATTCACCAAATTGAATTCATAGACTCTCTCCTAGCAGACAGTGAGAAAAGTGTCGTCAGTGTTATTGACGAGAGAGGCAGACTCAAGGTCTACGGAGTAAGCTTCGAAAATGAGGACCAGATCAAGTGGATTGAAAAGTACAAAATTCTGACGAATATAACTAACGTCAGTAAAATGCATGGCTCTTCTTTGTTGAATCGTTTTGCGATTGTGGACGAGTCCGGTTCTCGCTTGACAATCTGGGACGTCAAATCCGGCTTGATGGAGTATCAAGAGGTCTTCCCCGAAGCTTATGGAAACGTAAAGGACATCGACTGGACGTATATCGACTCAAATGCTATCCTTTCGATTGGATTCCTGCGGTTTGTTCTCCTCTACTCTCAATTGCGCTACGATTACACGAATAGGGTTCCCTCGTTTGCAGTGTTGAAGAAGATTGATATTTCAAACTATACCTCACATGAGATTGGCGACCTGATTTGGTTGAATGATGGTTATCTTGTGATTGGATGTGGCAATCAATTCTTTGTCGATGACAAATTCGTTGAACTAGGAAGCTCTACTAATGCTGCCATTACATCGACAATACGAGAACTAGTGGTTGGGTATAACGTTGGCCAAAATGAGGACTCGAGTAAGATGACTACTTTCAACATTGCATCCTTGGTTCGCATATTGAACGGACCTCTCCCAATCTTTCATCCTCAGTTTTTGATTCAGAGTTTGTTCATGAATCAAAGTCAGTTGGTGGAAGATGTGCTCGTCAAACTCCATGATGAATTGCGTAAGAGCGATGAGATTGACTGGGATTTGGGCATTGATTTGCTTGAGGAATATGAACATATGAGGGCCAAAGCCAATGCCAACTCTAGGTCAAGTACTCCGTCGACGCTATGGGATGCGACGTCAGCGCACGAAGATGACGATGTGTTCAAATCCTTCAACCCCGAACTCACTACTCTACTCATCCAGAAATTGATGAGGGTATCACTTCCACTACTTACTCGTCATCAGCAGATAACACTTATTTCTCTTATTACTATTGTGAAAGAATTGAAACCTTCACGGCACACTTACGATGACAATGGGTTGCGATTTCTCCTTGGATTTAAATTGTTTCACTTGTCGAAAAAGCAGCCCAGCTTGACAATCCGAGACATGAGTTGGGCCCTTCACAGTACTAACCGAGACATGCTCTTGAATTACATAAGAGACGCTTACGGCAGTCGCTTCAAGTGGGAGGCATTCAAGCAGACTCGGTTGGCATACTGGGTGTCGACTTCAAACTTAGTCCAGCTTGTTGATGTGTGTGCGAGGAACGAGTTTGGCGAGGACAGAGATCCTTCGGGCCGAATTTCATTATTCTACCTCGCTATCCACAAGAAGCAGTTGTTGATGGGCTTGTGGAGGACCGTGAGCCACCCAGAACAGCAGAAAATGTTGAAATTTTTGAACAATGACTTCCGAGAGGCAAGATGGCGCTCAGCTGCTCTCAAGAATGCATTCGTGCTATTAAGCAAGCACAGGTACATGGACGCTGCGTACTTCTTCCTTTTGGGAGACTCATTGCGCGACTGTTGCATCACTGTGGCCAACAAAATTGGAGACATTGACTTGGCGATCTTGATCGCCAAGGTTTATGCGACTACGCTGGTTGGCGAACAAAACCAGCACCAGGTGTTGCTTTCATTGATCGAGCAATTCATGATTCCGCAAATCATTGAAACGGGTGATCGGTGGCTCAGCAGCTGGATTTTCTGGGAGATGGGCCAGAAGGAGGTGTCGATCCAGGCGCTCATCAAGTCGCCCACGAAGATTCTCAGCGAGAACATTCACCTCTTTTCGGAGGCCTATCAGCGGCAGTTTGCCGACGAGCGGAACAAGTATCTCTTGAACAAAACCTACTTGACGTATGACCCGGTGTTGATTGTGCTATTCAATAGCCTCCGGCAAAAGACAAACTACTACATGAAGGGCTCGCGGCTCATAGACCCCCAGGAGGAGTTTGACACGATCATCAAGACCAGCTCGGTGTACGTGCGAATGGGCTGCGACTATCTCGGGTTGCTTCTTGTGCGGGACTGGAGCTTCAGCACCGCGACGCCGCAGGAGACAGTGCGCCGCGTGCAGCGCCGGCCGTCGCTCCTCCCCGTCATCAGCAAGCCCGAGCCGCCAACGACAGCGTTCGAGGAGCCCGATATGAGCGCGTTTGACTTTGGTTTCTAGAGTCAATGGCATTCCCCCCCCCCCCCCCCCTAGGTTTCGCCTTAGCAGAAGCTTGTGGATTAT